>CM060947.1:153958649-154098649 GCA_030765055.1 Mantis religiosa
ATTTTATAGAAACTGATTATAGTTCACTTTATAATTAGGCTGCAGTCAGCTATAAGGTATTCAGCGCAATAAAATGGAACCATCTCCTATCACGTGATTTCTGATGTCTTTGACTGGATATGTATAGAATCCTACTGGACTGAAGGGCCATAGTAACCAATTCTACTCCAGCCAATAAAACAGTCAGTCAATTCGTATACAACTTACCTCAAAGGATGTTGTTCGCATAACAAGTATTCCATAAATAAATAAAATAAAAATAAATTGGTAATTTCACCGAAAATGCATGTTTGGAAATTTAGTGGATTAAAGAAAGCAATTTTACAAAAATGAGCGCACTCGCTCATGTCTAAGTAGTATACATTAAAAAATGAAGCTCTTGAAGTTCAGCATACTCAAAGAGTGCACGGAAATTCGCACGCTCCAAAATACCCTTAACATTCGCTATTTTGTTGTTTTCCCAAAACTGGCTAGAACGATATAGCTGGAAATACTCTATATCTTGCATATTTTTCTAACGAATCAAATCTACTGTGTTTGAATTTCTGGGAATAGCCTGTGAAATCCTGTGTACTACAATTTTGTGTAACTGGTAAACCGAAAGAAATTCACACAAAAGTGGATCTCATTAAACCACGCAATCTACGTAAAATTCTTTTGTGTCATTATACATTTCTAAAAAATTATTGTTATTGTTCTGAATTTTCATATACTTCGATATGCTTAAAGTGGTAAGTCAGTAGTCTCGTTGTGCAAGCAGCAAGTAATTTTAAGGCCATCGCCATTAATCTGCATTTTGAAATAATGTAGAAAGGAAATGTAAATGAGTAATGAAATACGGTCAGTTGGAGAATTTAGTGCCATGCAGGCATATCGCCATGCTTACAGCAACAGGATGTAACCCGGAAGTTCTTTATTCAAATACTGGCTATGGCATTGACTTTGTCATTCCGATTCCACCTTACAAAAACTTTGTCGTATATATTAAGCAAATGCGAAAAAAAATAATTTTCACATGTAAAGAAAGTTAACAAATAAATGATAAACCTGTAAGTGTAATATGTAGAGGAGTGGAGTAGAGAAACTGTTGTCTATGCAGTACATCAGATATTATCTACTGGCAAGTCTCTGTTCGTTTTTCTTCACTCCCAAGCAAAGAAAGTGGAATTTCCAAGCTACCACACAGGATCAGATAATAAAACATCTAATTATTGCTTTACCTCAGCATGCAAGACCTCAGAGCATATAAGACCCTTAAGGCAGAATTCCAGGCACCACTTTAACATAACGCCAATATTTGTGAAAAATAGAACACAAGTACCAGAATGAAATAAACCGCATGGTTTAAATGAAAACAATGTTTAAAAATTAAGTTATTTTAATTACTTAAAATACAGTTCTCCAAAATGATAAGAGTTGTCTTTAACTTAAACAATATAATTTTAGAAACGAATGCTTAAAAATATCAGTTTATTTTATATGAATATTTGACAAATAGCAGAAAGAGCCCGCCCGTATAATGTCGTGGTAGCATGTCTGCCTCATATTCGAGAGATCTCGAGATGAAATCTCTATCAGAGTAAGTTATCTGGATACTTCTTTTCCTCTCTATAGTAACAACAAATTTAAAATAGGATTACTGAGTGCGTACTGTGGTCGTTCAGTTGCATAGGTTCATTTACGCTGTGGGAGACAATTTGCATCCGTTATGGATATCTGTATTGTGATTTACCAAATTTTACCTAAATTGGGATTTTTTTTTTTTGTAGATCTTTAATGTTTGACTTGCTAGTTTTAACCAGTCCAATAACTATCTCTTATTAGGACGTGTGAGGAAAAGGGTAGAAGTAGCCCAATATCATAGTAGAAATTACAATGGTGGATATTTACTCTGAATTACTGTCCAGAATAAGTTATGCTTTCATCGAAAGTGTACATTTGCTGGGAGTCGTATGCTTTTCTTTTCCTTTTCCTTATTTTGTTTTAGTGTACATAAATGACAATTTACCGTTCATTCGCGTCGTTCCCCATCGTTACTTCCTTGCTTAGATTCGATTTTAGAATAATTCCGCCGCTTTCACATTATTGCTAGTAATCGACAGCACATTATGAAAACTAGACAATTCTGAGTGCTGTAGCAACATACCAGCAAATGCGGAATCCCGTGACAATTGCCTGATATAGGGTGGCATGACAGGGAACATCTTTGCCAGGGAACATTTAAAACTTCACGGAGCATATGGCGTTTTGCCTCTCCTGTGACCTTGCTCACTATCGGTGCAGTTGTGTGCAGGGGCTAGCAGTGTGCAGGTCGCTCGGCAGTATTGTACCGGCCACCAACATGAACAGGCACGTCTAGAGCAACGCATTGCCATGTAATGAATGTGTAGTGTTTAGCGTCCACTTTTACTACATACGGCACCGCAGGCGATGACAATGAAGATGGAGCACCGGTGGAATGAAATGGCGGGGGAGACCGGAGATCCCGGAGAAAACCCGCCCAGCGCCGTGTTGTCCACCACAAATCTCACTTTGAGGTCAGCTGGGATCGAAGCCGGGCCGCCTTGGTGAGAGCCAAACAGTCTAACCACTGAGCCACGGCGCGGCCGCATTGTCATGTATTAAACTTATTACGAATGGGAGTTGCCAAGCCATGTCCGCATCGAGCATATTCAAACGTTCCCTGGTGAAGTACCTCCTTCCAGATTTGCATTTCGCGAATTTATGAAGAAATTCTCAACCACTGGTTTTGTGGAAAACTGAAAATGGAAGCGTAAGCGTACAGTGTTAAAACAGGAAACCTTAGAAAACGTAGGCGCATGTTTTGAACGTTCATCAACCAAATCCATCACAAAATTAGCTCAAGTGGCAATTTCAGTCTTCTCCACATATTGCAACTAATTTATGAAAACCAAAACTGTGCAAGTATACAAGTGTCGATGCTATAAAACAAAATGAGCTAGTATCACGAATGCATTATTGTGATTTTTTGGGGGGGTATGGTTGTTTTTTTCCCCCCTATACAGTATCTCTGAAAATCCACATCGCATTCAAGAAATCCCTCACATTATAATCGGAAATTTGGAGTTTGATGTTCTGTTAGCGCACGAAATTCTAAGAGCAGACTATAAATGCAGAGAGGTACCGTAACATTTTAACCCCATTGTATCGTGAACTGACAGATGAAGACAAATCTTATGGGAGGTTTCAACAAGACTCTCCCACTGCCCACACAGCAGAGGTGTCCATGGATAAAACTAGGGAAGTGTTGGACGAGTCATTGGTGCTCGTGTATGACCATCTCGTTCCCCCGATTTAACAGTGTGACTTTTAGTTGTGTAGTAACCTGAAATACAAAGTGTACGAGAAAAATCCTCATATATTGGAAGAACTAAAACAAAATATTGGAAATGAAATCGGAAACATTAGAGTAGCCCAACTTAATTGTGTGGATCACTCTGTGCTCTCCCGATATAATGCTGGTTTTACCGAGGGTGGAAGATATTTCCAGCATCTTCTACAAGGTAAAAGTATTTATTATACATGCTTTATGCGAGGAGTATATGTAGGAGCAAAGCCGACTATGGTACACCCAATCATGCACTAGCGAAAAGCCGTGCCCCGTTAGATTTTAAATGAAAAAACTGTATATACACCCTCCCACATCTTGATATTCCTGACTGTTCTACTCTTTTTCGGATTTCCATGGTATTTATGCATTTTTATCTTTTGTTTAACTGTCCAATCTCTGTCTGTTACATGTGTCTGATGGTACGAATTTC
The DNA here is from genome assembly GCA_030765055.1 of Mantis religiosa. NCBI lineage: Eukaryota > Metazoa > Arthropoda > Insecta > Mantodea > Mantidae > Mantis > Mantis religiosa. The sequence goes on from CM060947.1 coordinate 153,962,432, forward strand.
CTCCTATACTTACTGAAAAAGAGTAAGTAGATCTCAGCTTGCTCCCTTTCGATTCATAAATATCACTCATCTGTCATTTTAATTTTAAATTTGCATTCTCTGAACATTGCACTTTTTTGTTTCGGTCCCATTGTTATTTCAGACAGCTTTAGGTGAATGGCTTGCACGTGATGCATTACTTATCTCACATGCTCTAGATTACTTAAGTTTGAACAACACTGACATGCAATACTATTTCAACATTTAAAAATATTTGTATTATGGTTTTGAGTTCTCCTTTTTCGTCATTTAAATCTACTACTTTGTAACTAGTGATAAATTAAAAATCCAATTACATATATTGTTTGGGTAGAAATCTATATAGATTCCAATCATTTTCTGCAGAAGTATTTAGATTCATTTGTTTGAAGAAAGCGGTATGGAGATATGTTCCAAATAATAATAGTGCAGCATTTAATAATCGAAGAAACAAGAGATATTTAGAAAAATGCAACATATTAAACGTGCAGCGGCTTATGAAACCTTGGGTAAGAGAAACGAAATAAGATGAAGAGATTTTAACATCTGAATAATGATATAGCAGAAACAGCGGAACAAAAATAAAAATATACGTATATTCCAAACTGAAGGAAGTAAAGAATGTAGAGGATATTGCAGAATTCGATTGATTAACTTGGAATTAGGGTTTAAGGGCTATAATTGGAATAGCTCACTTACAGTTAGAGTCCATAATATTCTGCTCTGAACCTTTTTCTTAGATTTCTTCTACATTTAACGGAATGTCGCCTTAGTGCCCTTCAGAAAGGAGCAGGCATCCAAGCACTGCAAACGCACTATCCAAACAAGTATAATGCAGGTTTTCATGAGCAATATGTTTAAACATTGTATGACAAAAACCATGTGTAGGGAGGACCTTTGTTACGCTAAAGTTAAACGTTCTCGCTCGCTCGCTCGCTCGTGCTGGCTGGCTGTATACAGCCAGAAGGTTTTTGCTGCGTGCCCACCCATTAAGGGTTTTACCGCAGGTAGGATTTTTATTGAATGATGTAGGATGAAGGTGATGTAGGTTTTTTGATTGTGAGTTAATTTTGAGGTTACCAAAGTAGCTTCAGGTTAAAGGGGAGGATGCAGTACTTAGCACCCAATTTTTGTTTTTGTTTTAAATTTTTTGTATTTTAGTTGGGGAGAAATTTAGATGCCAAACAGCTTGGAAGAATTATGAGGAGCTCAGCTTTAGCTGCTGATAGGTTTAGTTCCTGGGTTATCTAGGGTGCCCGCATGCCATACGGGGGACCCGATGTAAACGTTCTCTTTCTCTGCATTTGTCATAAATAAAAATTACTCTTGCCACTGGTATATGCATGCGCCTCTCATTTTAAGTACACGAAGAAGAAAAATTATTTTACAGAAGGGTATCGAACACAGCACTATTTCACTATAGCCAACCACATTACCGAGTCAGTTCTCAGTAGGCAAGACTGGAACAGGTATTTTCATAGGTGCAAGAATATTTGAGTCCTACTATCTGGCGAGTCACTGGCGCTTCTCAAAAGGACAAAATTTCAGAAAATCAAGTTCACCAAAGAGAATACTCGCGGTTAGCTGTTCCGCACATCTGCAGACGAAACACGCTTGTATTCTCTTCCTGCAAGTGAATAAATAAAGCTTAATTAGGAATTTGAAGTGATTTTCCTTGCAAACCAGTTATTTATTTTATGATCGTTATTTCTTTCAAAGATAGCCGCATATACTTTCAATTCACATGGACAATAGACCGAGGCGATGGAATTCTGGTTTTGAATCACATTTGTGAATTATTCTGATTATATCATATGCATGTCTAGGACATGGCAGTTCCTTATGCTAAACATTCCCGTTCAAAAATCATTGGTTAGATTGTTCTTGATCATAGTAATAACAAGAATGGAACAGTGCAATAATGTATACCCTTCACGATCAACAGTATGAAGATACCATAAATAATTAGAGCAACGTTGTTGCCTCGGTCTGACACTGGGAATGGTCCAGCTATGTCAAAAGCAATGCGTTTAAATTGGGCCCAGTACGACCTGTATGTGGCGCTCCTTGGTGCGATGTCCTCCGCTTCCCTCAAGAATGGTCGCAAGTCTGCGTCCCGCAGCTGCTCCCTCCTCAGGCCTGCGCTATCCCAGGCGTCCGCAGGCACTGTCGCGACCACTCTGACAGCTGCGGCAGGTTCCTTCTCTTCCACTCTTGTGCATGGCCGCATTGTTCTGGGCAGGGTCTTCGGGACCTGGCCTCTGCATTGCGGTGGCTCTTACCTCTTACGATGTCCAGAGGTGAAGTCGTACTCCTGCAGTCTCTGGATCCAACACGCTCTCTGGCCTTCCAGGTTCCTAAAACTAAGTAGCCAGGTTATGGAGGAGTGGTCAGTAATCAGGTGGAATGGCTGACCGTACAGGTACTTGGGAAGTGCTCCAAGGCCTTCACTTCCACCAGTAGTTCTCGCCAGTTAACGCAGTACTTTTTCTCTGCCTTGGACAGCGTCTTGCTGTAGTAAGCTATCACCCTCTCTAGGCCGTCCTGTACTTGGGATAGGATACCTCCAGTGCAATGGTCGTTGGCTTCGGTGTCCACAATGAAGGCGCCGCCTGGTTGTGGGAATCCCAAAATAGGAGCGCTGCAAAATGTCTTCTTCAGCTGCTGGAAGGCGACTTCGGTGTCCTCCGTCCACACACCAGGACGGTGTTTGTCTGTCAGGCGGTTGAGGGGCTTGGTGATGTTGGGGAACCCCTTTATGAAACGGCGGTAGTAACTGCACCGCCCCAGGAAGCTACGCAGTTCTCGCTTAACCTTTGGGCGAGGCGAGTCTCTCATGGCCTGTGTCGTCTTCGGGTCTGTGGCCACTCCGGTTGGTGAGAATATGTGGTCCAGGTAGTTGACTCCCTTGCGGAAGAACTGGCACTTCCTCGCATTGAACTTCAGGTTGGTCGCCTGCAGTCTCTATAACACCTTGCTTAGGTTGTCGAGATGGTCTTCGAAGGTCTTGCCGAAGATAATGTCGCCCAGGTATAGCAGGCAGCCGTCGTAAGTCAGCCTCTCATTACTGAACATATAAGGCGTTGGAAGGAGCTGGTGCGTTGCACAGACCAAAGGGCATAACTGTGAACTGCCAAAGCCTTGGCCTACTGAAAATGCGGGCTTTTCTTTGTCTCTCGGGTCTAGAGCCACCTGTCAGCAACCTGACTTTAGGTCCAGGGTCGAGAAGCATTGCACGCCAGCAAGCGTGTCCAGGCTGTCATCAATCCGGGGTAAGGGGAAGTAGTCCTTTCTGGTGACAGCGTTCAACTTCCAGTAGTCTACGCAGAAGCGAAGCTCTCTGTTCTTCTTCGTCACCAAATCTACAGGGAACACCAAGGGCTCTGAGAGTCTTCAGTCACTCCCCTGCATCTCATGTTCTCCAGAATGTCCCGTACCATCGCTTGTTTTGCAGGCGGAACACGTCTGGGTGGTTGCCGAATAGGTCTGAAGTCTCCGGTATCATTGCGGTGGAGCACCCAGCCGCTGCGGCCGTCGTCGCTGTCTCCTTGACTGAAAACACGCTGATATCGTCTCAGCAGTTCTCGAACCTTTTCCAGCTGTTCTGCGGTCAGGTGGTCAGCCGCCCTCTCTAGTAAGACTTGCAGCCGGGGCCCCAGAAGTTGCGTCGGTACCGGTTCCTAAGTCTTGTCGATTGCTGTCACGCTAAGCATGGAGTCGCACTTCCCAAAATCTATCCCGGCCTGGATGTCGTTATCGGTGTCCGTTGGTTTGAGCAGCCTCACCGGCACCTCCTCTCAACACGGCAACAATGTCCTGGTTACTCAGAGCCCTTGTACAGCATCATGTTCTTTGTTCGCTGACCTTCCAGTCGCGCAGTCACCATCACCTCGCTTCTCGCGGGGACTACCACGTCCTCCCTCAGCATCACCCTGCAGATTCCAAAGTGCTCTCCGGAGTATAACCTCTTCTCCATTGAGCCGCAGGACCTCCCTACCGTCGTCGACCGTCGCCTCGTGGCTCCTGAGGGCATCCAGTCCCAGTATCACCTCCTTAGCCACCTTCGCGACGAACACCCAATGAAGCGCGGCACACCATCACGAGGTAAACTTCAGCAGAGCCTCCTTCTCTACAGGCAAGATGTCGAACGTGGCCGTCATATGATATGGTCGGCTCGGTTTTCTCGTCGGCAAACCCCTGGCTGCGTCAGGGGTTTATTAGAATAATGGTCACCACTACCCTGGTGTCCACAAGTACGCGGAATGGTTTCCCTTTGCCCAAAACGGCTGCGATGAGGCTGTCATCCATACGCCAGCTGAAGGAGCGCAGTGTCACTCAAGGGGAGCCGGCCCTTGTAGCCATGGTCGCTAAAGCGTATGTCTCTAGTGTTCCGCCACGTAGAGGGTCGCGGGTTCGAGTTCCGCCTTGGGCATGGGTGTTTATGTGTAAAGTGAATATTTGTGAAATTAGGAAAATAGATGAGACAATAAACGGAAATAATGAAAAATCGGTTGAATAAGAAAAAGAGAAAAATATATGTCTATATACATAGATATATATTTTCTGGAATTATAAAAAAGAAAAAAGGGGGGATGCTGGTGATGGCACCAACGTGTCCCTCTCCATGACGGCCCTTACTCGTATTCCGGCTGCTCTCCAGATATCCCGGCTGGCCACACCCCCAACACACGTCACTAGGTCTTCGCCGGCATCCCTCCGCTGGTCTTCGGTCTCCAGTGTAGTGGATACTCCTTGTTCTCGACGTCGAGGTATACATCACCTTGGCCGCCTCCATTCTCAATGCTGCCGTTAGCGCCTCGTAGATGGTCTTGCAATCGCCGGGCATTAGGCGCTGACAAATCTCGGTGTCTCGTACCCCGTCAACGAAAGTGTAGGCGGCTTCCCGGGATACCACCTCGGGTGGGAGGTCAACTATGGCTTTGCTCGCCAGCTCCTCAATTACCAGGGCGAAATCTTGCGGCGTCTCCCCTGGCTGCTGGGGCTTTGAATTTAGTTAGCTGCGGTAGGCCGCGGCTAACCGGTGGTTTCCGAAACGGTTTTCCAGGGCTTCACAGATGTGCTTGGGTGCCGCCGCTGTCTGGACCGTGATCAGGACTTCTGCGGCCCGTCCCTGGAGGCTATTTTTTAGCTGCGTGGCCTCCTCTTCTGATGACCACTTGTGCTTGGCTACTGCCGAACTGGTGGCGGAAGGCTACGAAAGTTGTCTCACTGTCGCACTTAGGTAGTTTGATGGGCGCAAATGTTTTGTTACGTCCTGGCGCATTGGCCTTTATATCCTTCATCTTTCTGCCGACGATCTCCTCCACCTGGCGTTCAGGGACTTGGTGTTGCTGTCGGCCTTTCCCTATAGATCGTTAATGCGGCTCGCCAGGTCTTTGACGCGCTTACCCAACTCCGTGACGTCCTCCTTTACGCCGGCCTACTGCTCCTCAAATTTGGTGGCGAGGGCTTCGTTCGTGGCCTTCATTTAAGATAATCCTTTCTTCATTTCCGTGGCTTTTATTTCCACGGCCAGACTCTTATTTGTTGCCATCGTCTTCGCAGCGATTTTGTCATTCGCTGTCTTTGTGTTTCAGCTCGGTGGTAAGGTTGTCGTTAGCCATCATCATTTCTGTTAGTTCCATAGCCAGGCTGTTATTTGCCGCTTTCATTTCCGTTATCTATTCGGCCTTCATTTCAGTCATCTTCTCTAAAATCTTTTCCGATGCAGCTTCCACTGTCATATGTCCCACTGCTGACATCAATTGTGACTTTGTGGGTTCGTAAGATTAATAGTCCAATTTGCAGAAGTTCAAAATGTTTATTTCCGTAGAAACACGCCTTGGTCAACCCTTACAGTAGCAGAATTACGTACCATGCACATATACAACTTCCAATGTCGTCTACCACACCCACAAACAAGAGTTCACTTTCAAAACACAGCTGTACATACACGCAGTTCCGATTACCACTCTAATTACGACTCGCCCATAAGCTAGCCACGGCTTCTTTTTTATACCTCTCTTATCGTTTCAGAAACCAATGGAATTATCTGTAACAAACAAGAAAGCGCCAGACGTAAGACGAACCTTCCCGTCATTTATATGTTTCTTTACCTGTTTCGGCAACCCCTTACCTCCGCTCTGCACTATCTATTTGTGTGCGCCGGCCGCGCATCGTCGCAACAATGGGTTAGCGACAGTATGATGTACACTTACCTCAATATACCTGAAACACCCTTAATTGTACGGAGGGTATATTTGGCTTACCGAAAGTGGCCTTTTCAGTAGGTACCTATGTTTCCACCTTCCCCCTTATCAAAGTTTTACTGTTATTGTTTTATTATGTTTTCCGAGCGGTAATTCCCCATATATTCGCCGCTGTATTTTAAAACTATATAATACAGCTGGTGGGTTTTTTCCTTCATAGGCCTTCTGCCCTGTTCTTATACATCCGTAAACATTTGCACTTTAAAAGACGCACATGCCCAAGGTTGTCTTCTAATCCTGTAAACTACTACATGATACAAAGCTTGACTTGGCATGCGCACAGATCCCGGCCCATTTCCGGTTACACATACTTTGAGGCAAATTAAATGTCAAATCCAATATCATCAAAATAAATGGAACACAAAGATTATCACAATAAACATTGGAAACGTCATCCGTCTGCATCGATACATCTAAGGCTTCTTCTAAGGAATTTCCATTCATATTCATTAGTTCAGCTTGCGAAATAGCATTAACTTATGTCCTGATATATTTCTTTAATTCTTCTAATGTATGAGAATTAGTTTCATATACTTTATTTTTCATGTTCCGCCATATAAAGTATTATTAATGATTTTATCGTTAATCCCCGCAATGAACCACAATGACTCGACTGTATCCACATTGCCAGAGTCCTACTGGAAATATCCAGACCTATATTCAATTTCCAAAAGTTGTTCGACACATGGTGTGAATATATTATTTTGTATTTATGCTACTCTCATAAAAAAGCTCTATTAATCTGTGTCCATTTATTGCGCACCATACTCAGTTTTTGATGATGCAACAATTTAGTTTGTCTGTATGTAGTATAATAAGTTGCATTATGATGACAAATGACGATTTCATGAAACCATATTTCGTCACTGAACAGTATTAATTGTGGATCGATTGTTCCATCATTAATATTCCTCAAACCCAGTTACAGAAATTTATCCAACTCTGGGGATCACGTTGTAGTAATTCCTAGACAATGACAAATTTGTGTAGTTCGAGATTTCTTTTTTCTTTCTTTTTGTTTGTGTGCTTTCCGTGCTGAAGCTTTTGAAATGTCATTTTCTTGTGCAAGGCGCTTAAGAGATTTTCGAGTTGAGTGTTCTAATCTTCCTCCAATTTCGTCTAATTTCTGCTCGTAAGTATACGCTTTTACATGTCCTTTGTGGAATTTATTTACAAACTAATGTTCGGCCTCTACTGGTAACACGCACGACAAAAACAATTAGTTTCAAATTGCCTTACAGCTTCCCTACAAGATGAGATAAATACCCGTACGTATCTTACATACTGTTTTTGTACTGCATAGTGCGGTTTGAAATTTTCTGGAAATACTTCAAGCAAAACTTAACATTTCTAAATCTGCTAATGTTATTCACTGATCTGAAATAGAGCAAATGCCACTCAGAAGACTAGAACGGGTATAGGACCTGCGTGCAGAAATATGAAATGAAAGTCACACAGGCAATGCAGCTCCTGCCAAGTTTTGTAGCATACGTACTGTTGTATGATACTGGAGCGCATGAAGTTCCAGCACTAGAGCGTTCTAGCGAAAATAGATAGCTGACCACACTAATTTATTCTATGGTCTAAGCTACACGTTGATGTTCCTTGCCCGTTTACGGCTTCAGTAGAGCGTGATCTTGTCCTTCAGCAGACACGTTACACATAGTAAAGCACATACATTCTCAATGAGAGTCTTCAAAATGTTGGCATAGCACGTTCCCCTAAAAAGATTGCGACGATTGTTTCCTAATAAGATAAATCTCCAGAATTTCTTTGTGCTCTTCGATGGTGCCTATTGCTCACTCCTGCGCCCGTATACTGGGTGTTCCTACGCCTCTAATACCGAAATGAGGAACCAGAGACCCTGCATAACTTCGACTCCTTCATAAGCCTAGGATGCCTAGGTTGAGGGAACAATGAAGCTAACAAGAGACTGATTAAATTGAAGAATTATTATGCAATGTAGAAATACCTTGAACTCCTTAAAATATATCCAGAAATGATTGGAGAACTGGACAACACATCATCTAAAATTGCTACATCTGCATAATGAATGCTGGCGGGCTTGTAAACTTTGTAGTTCATAGGAAGGATAGAAGGAATTTTTAAGGTTAAAGAAATATTTGCTGTAATAATTCCAGAGGAAGCACTTTGAACACAGTTCATAAGATAGAACTTGGTTTAAAAATAACGATGTAATAATTTATAAAAATGATAACTGAAGCTTATTGGAGGAAAAACAGTGATTTTAGAAAAGGTATCACTTGAAGTGACGATATTCCTAGTATTAAAATAACCTTATTTACAAAATGAGATACAAACATATCTAGCCTTGATTGACATAGAAAATGTTTTGGTTACATAAATGGATATAATATATGGAGAATCTGCAACTAAGGATGTTCCTAGTATATAAGTTAACATTATTAAATGTTTGCGTAGTAACACAATAGTTATAAATATAAATGAAAGAAAAGCAAAGGAAATTAAGGCCATCCAGGAGTTACAGTCTAGTGGCCTTTCTTCAACGCCTTTCATATTTGTTTGCACGATTTTGTTTGTTATATTAACTCAGAGATAAAATAGGAATAAATAAATATATAAATGTCCTATAAGCTGATGTTACGGTTATAAAGAATAGTAAGAAAAATGTACAAGAACCGTTGTCTCGTTGTTTAAGTTGTGTACAATAGGCAAGGAGTATTATTTTAAAACTCGAGAGAAAACTATAACGCCACACCACGATAAATATTCTGTCCGTGTGAAGTTAAATATAGAAAGCGAAATATTTGAATCAGACATTCTATTTTAAATGCTTAGGTCGTGACATAGGTGTATCGAAATAGTGATGCAGAACCTAAAACCAATTAACTTGTTAAGTTTTTGCAACAAAAAATAATAATCTAGGGGATAAAAGGCGAAAGAAAATGACGCTAAAACTCTACAGGGCAGTGGCAGTGCCAGTTTTGTTATTTAGCTGAGAGCTGAAGGACGGGGTTAGGGTACAGAGATCCAAAACGAGATTTCTATGAAGGACTGTCAAGAAGAGACCTAGTAAGAAATATAAATATGTCGAAAAATTCAAGATATGTCGAAGAATTCAAGGAATGAAGTATAAAGAAGAATTGTTGGAAGGAGTAAATTAAACGAATGAGCAGACAGAATACCTAGAATTACATATAGTTATAAACCTCAAGGCAGAGGATACCCAGAGGTGTGAATGGTTGAGAAGGTCGGAACTGGCTAAACGCCTTCTTGGAATGTAGAAGATAAAGTTCATTACATAGAAGTTTCATACTGTTTGTGTAGTTTTCCTATATGTCTGCTAATCAATGGATCTGGCTACGTTAATCGGTAGCTACGAGTATTACACATATTTTTCCAGATTTTCTGCGCACTTTTAATGCAAATGTTTAACCTCATCACAACAGCGTATAATAAGAGACACAGAACTATCCGAACCCAATTGCATTTAAAAAGTGAAGGTTCGAAATAAAATATGCGGGCCCTTCAGTATTTCATTACAACACTGACGAGCTCGGTTGAATTCGTTCGTGGTTTATAATCAATGTGCAATATTCCTTCATAGTTTTACTTTGATTTTACTTATGAACAAAAACTATGTAAAGAAGCATAGTTGCATTTCGATGGATAGGAATAGGTGAATCACAATGAATCACAAATGGTACTATGAATCATAGACGAAATAATTCAACAATTTATCATAAAGTGCTTTGTTACCCGATAAATGCGTTATTGTTAGATTTAACTGTATGGTTACATGATTGTCATATTAAATGTGTGTTGAAATATAGTTATTCGTATGCTGTAATTGCAATGTGCAGCCCCAGATAGATACTGAAGCATAATGCATTTACATCTCCACCCTTCAAAACTCTTCTGATGCTGCTATTAAGTAAATTTAACTTTGACCTAATACCCACGCAATGAAAAGTGAAAGGATGAACTCTGCACACAAATGAAGTACAGATGATGGATGCAATAAACGCAACAATCAGGTTAGGAGCCATGTCCTTGTTTGCCATACAACATATGTTGAAAGACGACGTACTATGTCACTATCTCCTAGAAATAATTACTTGTAGAGAAAGGCCGCAACACAAATGGCAGGATCATAATTGCCCTCGTTATCAATAAGATGAGCAGTTTCATATCCGTCTAATCAACTGTGTTCCTAGTTGATAAACCGGTTTGTTTACACAAGATGATCAATTAGCGTACTTTTTACTATTAATACACCAAAAATTAAGCCTTCAGTTTTGCATAAATCCTGCCTTTATTTAAAGGAAGCTACTGGAGCGGTAGTCTAATTTTTGCTCTTTTGATCAAATATTTGATTATAACGCTCTTAGTTGCTGTACTATCAATGCATTTGTTGACAATGTCATATTACTAGCATATCAAGGACGTTAAAAGTTTTCCTCCAAGATCCAGAAAACACTTAAATTGAAAAAATAAAGCAGCTATGCGACTTCACTAAATTGGTAGAAAACACACGGCTACATCGTGGCTTTGATTTGTTAGTTATTAATACAGTATTATTTATATAATACTGTAATAACAGTAATGGTATTAGAAAAGGAAATGAGTGATTACGAGCTATCAACCACTCTATTTTTTTCATATTGAAAAGCATGCACTTATGAATATACATTATTATTTTATACAGCAGTATATAAAAGCTCGTGAGATCAAAATATCTGAAGTACTTCTATTACGTGAATTATTCTTCGTTACAGCGAACAAAATGGAAGGAAAGGCAATTTAAGTTATGATCTGGCAGCAAGATCTACGGCTGGACAACTTTCCATTGATTAAGCATTAGTGTCTCGTTGTGTGCTAAATTTTAAAATATTTGGTTGCATGTATATAAAGGTACGCACAATTTTATATGTTATTGATACATTAACATTAAAAACTGTTAAACCATTCCTATTTAACCTAAACGGAATTAGTAAAAATAATTATATTTTCTCTTTCCACTTTAACCTTACGAATATTAAGCTTGTAGCTTAATTTTAGATTTTAAGTTTGTGGCGATATAATTCTCCAGCTTAATCAGCCACACGTTCGGGCTCAATATGTAGCGGTATTTCTTCGCTGCAAGCTCAATTCTTTCCCATGTCGTCAGTTTGTGCGGCTCAGTTTCTTCAGGTCACTAATTGTATCGTCTGAATTGAATTTGATTAAATAAGAGTCATGAGATCTTTTGTGTTCAGGTGTGGATTTTTAGTGACAGAAATAAAATTTTATATGACTCCGATTTCGTAATATATAATTTAATTCTATAATCTGGATTACATTTTACTCGAACTTTCTTTCTTAATCAATCACTGTAGGTTACCTCCAACACATCGATAAATCCTTATTTTCAATTATAATATAATTTCTGTTAATTAATTAAAATTCCTCACTTCTGATTGTTTTTCTCATCACTATTACGAATACCGAATAACTGTTTTTGACGGTTATTAATTTTTCGTTACAAAACTTTTATATTCACCGCGACATTTTTCCATCGTCATGAAACAAGATTAAAGAACATATATTTATGAAGATTATTGATTTTACGTAACTATCGTTACTCCTCTATTAATTTTGTGATTGGCCGATTTACTGCCACGTCATCTCAATATTACCACGGCCAGTCACATAATTATACATTGTCATTACATGGTCCACTAAGTCATATCAGAAAATATTCATATAAAAAGTTCTAACTAAAACATATCGTTACATTATTATTACTAATGGCCATAGTATAATGGCCAAAACCAGTTAAATCAATTAGGTAAAACAGAATTTACAATGCCTGATTATTACCGCAGTACGTAGGTAGGTAGGTAGGTAGGTAGGTAGGTAGGTAGGTAGGTAGGTAGGTAGGTAGGTAGGTAGGTAGGTAGGTAGGTAGGTAGGTAGGTAGGTAGGTAGGTAGGTAGGTAGGTAGGTAGGTAGGTAGGTAGGTAGGTAGGTAGGTAGGTAGGTAGGTAGGTAGGTAGGTAGGTAGGTAGGTAGGTAGGTAGGTAGGTAGGTAGGTAGGTAGGTAGGTAGGTAGGTAGGTAGGTAGGTAGGTAGGTAGGTAGGTAGGTAGGTAGGTAGGTAGGTAGGTAGGTAGGTAGGTAGGTAGGTAGGTAGGTAGGTAGGTAGGTAGGTAGGTAGGTAGGTAGGTAGGTAGGTAGGTAGGTAGGTAGGTAGGTAGGTAGGTAGGTAGGTAGGTAGGTAGGTAGGTAGGTAGGTAGGTAGGTAGGTAGGTAGGTAGGTAGGTAGGTAGGTAGGTAGGTAGGTAGGTAGGTAGGTAGGTAGGTAGGTAGGTAGGTAGGTAGGTAGGTAGGTAGGTAGGTAGGTAGGTAGGTAGGTAGGTAGGTAGGTAGGTAGGTAGGTAGGTAGGTAGGTAGGTAGGTAGGTAGGTAGGTAGGTAGGTAGGTAGGTAGGTAGGTAGGTAGGTAGGTAGGTAGGTAGGTAGGTAGGTAGGTAGGTAGGTAGGTAGGTAATACGTAACAATTAAAAAATGGCTATGATTTTTATTATTGAAATTGGAAATTTTTTCGTAAGTGATATTTAATTGCAAGCAAAAATATGTACTATAACAAGATTTATAACCTTTTTCTTTTTTTCAAACACTTCCCAAAAGCAGTTAACTTTCAAAATACTTCCCATTCACAATGACACAACTTTTGCTTAAATGAGTCGTTTTCAGATGAGTCATAGTGCTCTTTTCGCTCTTCGAGTCATCTTTGTTGCTATTGCGGCTTTGACTTAAGCATTTGTCGTTTTTTTTTTTCATTGATGACTAGCTGACCCGCGAACTTCGTACCACCAACTTATTAACATAAATAAATCAAATTCGTATTGGTTAGTTATTTATTCTGTTACTGGGGGTGAAGTTTAAATACAACAGTTACAATTAATTTAAAGCTTTCTGATAAACAATATTTTTTGTCTTCTTTTGTGGTGGGTAAATGTAAAAAGATTATCGTTTTCTGACGCACAAACACGTGACACGTAATTGTCCATGGGAGAAACAGGGAAACTGCAAGTCGATTCCACAAACTTCCAACTACCGCCCTTGTGATTTATTTATGGTCATCGCAAAGGCCAAACGTACGGGAAATTGTAGACGACTAAAATAAAGGTAAATCAGTTGGAATCATCGGATTACGCGGGATCAAGATATTCTCTCCTTTGTACTTCCCCTTGATTGTTACCTCGATGACGTTATTCATTAGGTTTTTCACTGTTAATCTCAATACATTGCACAGTCGTGGTTAATGTTACGCAGCATCATCACAACTGATCCTACTTTTAATTATAAATTGTTAAGTGGGAGTCCAGGCAGTTCTAATGAATTGAAAAACTCTGTGTAGTAATTGACTACGTCACCTTTGTTTATAACTGTGTCAACTGATTAGTACGAAAACAACTCTCCCGGAAGAGAGACACTCCAAAGCACAGTTCTGACATACTAACACGACTATTAGCTTTATATGCGTCTCGCTGCTCATCAGTTCAGTCAGCACGTGACGTAGCTCGTTGGACATTTGATTTATACGACGTCAGGTCGTCTTCTCCTTGACAAAGTAAAAACTTTTCCGCGAATTTCACAAAGTCACAAAGGAATTCAATTAATTGTCCATCAGTTCAATTCACATTCACGAATTCACAAACATAAACTATAAAGTAGGTATCCAAGGATTCACCATTATTCGACAACAATTGTCTCTGGTAAAATATTTATAGTATTATAGCGCGTTCAGAAATTAATTTTATGTCTAATCTTCGAAAGGTACTTGCTAACAAGCGATAAACGTGATTTAATAAAATATGGTAAGTGAAATATCTTTGAAGGCTTTGGCAAGGAGTGGAACATATTTCTACTTTGTAATGCTGTTATTTTTTAAAAATAAAAGAAGGTATATGGTTCCTTAAAAGTTTACGTGTGTACTTTCATATTTAGTTAATAACCCGATCCATGATCACTTCAGCTTCTTTTTCCTCGTTCTTTAAACCTTTCTTGGGGTTATACAGATACTTCGAAACCAAAATTAGTCAAATAGTTTTAGTCGTTCTCGCGTTTTTGCGAGAGTAAGAAACATCAATTCAGTTTTTGTACCTATACATTTTATATGTAGATTTAACATAGATCCACAATAAGCTTCTTTGCTCTTTGTTTCTGTGGCAGACTTGTTTAATAAAATAAAAAATTACTTAAAAGATAGTCAACATTAAAAATTCAATGTCATGGCCGGGATTTGAGCCACGGATCCCCTGGTTTCCGTCCAGTCGCTCTTACCCATTGAGCTACCATTGCCAACTTGCCGTCATGACATTAAAATCTCCATTTGACTCGTATATTTCCCCGGTAAACCACTAGGGCTCTCGCCTTTTGTGACGACTATCGTATGTACTTGAGTCCCAGGCTGAAAATTACCCTGTTTTACTTGTCACTTTATATTAGAGCATAGCATAAGCGATTGTTCACCCTCTAACGTTAGATGTACGAAACACTGCCGAATAAGGTTGGCAAATTTGAAGCTGAATTATTATTCAGTTAATAATTGTTATAATAATTATAATTATGGTTATAACTGTTTGTAGGCGCTCTTTAACTGCTATGCTTCTTAACATATAATGGATGGGCCCATATAACATATATGAAAGTCTCACTGTTGTTACTGCTGTTTAATTAGATATAGAAACGTACTTTAATTTCTGTTGCACATATGTTCAATACCTATCCAAACAGGTCCATGCAACGCGGGAAAATACCTTAAAAAGTACCAATGGCCATTCTTAACCACATAGTCTCACAAACAGTCGACACGAATCATAAATGAAGTGAAATAATTCGAAAAACAATTTCAAGAATCGGAACAGAAAAAAAATCCGCATAGGATATTATGATTGTACTTTATCAATTGCACAACCTTAACAAATAGATTATACATTATAATAAATGCTCATTACAGAGTGAATGAATGTTAGAAAAGGGTTAAAACTTGCTTTTTAAATATATGAAATGGGGGAATTGAAGTTCACTCTCATAAAGGTTCAGTTGATTGTGGTATTCCAAATAAATGAAAATAGAAATCAGTTAAAGGTGATCCTCAGGACCATGAATGGTCAAGTGGAACATTGATCATAAATCGCTCGAAATAGAAATTTGCTTGGCCAGGTTAGAACTGAGTAAGGATGAGTTCGGCAAAGTATTACAACCTGAATTTTATTCTATATCTCAGGAAGAAAATCCTTCTGTCGCAACGTAGCCTTTCAGATTTGTCATCCAAATACTCACCTGGAGAGTCTTTTGGGTTTTGAGTTCCCTCTGCAGATTATATACCGAAGTTCCATCATACGCAATTTCCATTGTAGATTATTCAGCTTATTTTGTTAGTAGTTCTGCATAGTATTGCCGGAAATACCTGTGTGTTCACGAACCACGAGACTCAAGTGTGGAAACCGTGTTGAGCTGCCTATTGTGTTAGAATTACTCTTATCATTTATTGCGTTCTATGCAGTTTGTGAATCTTGCAGTTTCTATGTCTGTGTGTCAATCCAGAGTTGACTAATGGCCCAACACACATTAAAGTATTTAAGAATTTGAGGAGAGGCTGTAAAGTACTGAAAATATTTGGTTGTGACTTCATGGTAAACGAATGAAAACCAGCATGAAATTTGGAAAGGAAACCCTCCAGGTTTGTGACGCAGCAGATGACTGCGAGAAACGGAGAAAGCGACAGTCAAGGAGGGCGGTCCTGGCGGGATTTTAACTGAGGACCCACCGTCAAGATCCTCCAAACCTTAATGGCAAAACAAATGAGTTTAGATGACAATTTAAAGTTTGGCGCAGTATTTGCTAATAATCATGCTAATAATTATGAAAAGTGTTCCATTAGACATGTATTCATTTGCTATTTTTGAGGGAATTTATATGAATTACCATTCCTCCTCTATGAAAGTAGAATTGCTATGCCGTGGTTATTTCCGTGATTTCCAATTCAAAAGCGATAATGTATCTCCTTTAGGACGTATTAACAACAATGTATTTCTAGCTAACCTCCATACACTGCTTGTATACACTTACAGAAGACTTAAATGGTATATTGTCCATAACCTTCAGTTTGCTTGTCAGGACTTTTTAATCTCAATCTTGACTCTTATTTAGGATGCTTTCACGAATATTTGCCACAAACGAGTAACATATACATTCACTGACTGTAGGTACATCATAGAGTGCGAGGTGTCGTCCTATCTAATATTTACGTTTTGCTTTCATTGAGCTATATTATCGCTATAATCGTTAGCATAATGGCTCAGTGAATTAATTTCACCACTGAAAAAGTAGCTAGGGTAAAAAATAAATAAATAAATAAAATAATGAGCTCTCAGACTATTCTTAAAGGCATGCTTCAAAAGAAAAGAACACGTATGAGTCCACTGAAATTAATTAGGATACTTCTTTGCGTTACAGATATATATATATATATATATATATATATATATATATATATATATATATATATAAACAGAATTTGAGAACTAGAGCCAGACTGAAAATTTCCATGCCTTAGCTGGATTTGAACCAAGAATTTGCCAGCCTGCATTCGATTGCTACAGCCACTGAGCTCCACTTCAACATGCCAGCATGACAAATTCTCCAATTGACTTGAATTTTTCCCCAGTAAACCGGTAGAAGATCTCGTCCTCATGTGAGATGACTGCCCTAATGCGCATTTACTATGCTTTATGTCCCGGGTTTCATAGTTTAGACCACTATTAGTTAAAGTAGTTCCAATCGCAGCTAGGGAATTGAAAGTTTTAGCCTGACTACCTTTCCAAGCCTTGTCCTACTCAGAATTAGTGTTGAAACAACAGTTGTGCTTTCCATAATATTAATTTGTTTGGTTTTTCATAAAACATTGCATTTTCCATGTTTTAGAGATTTTCGCCTTTAAGTATTAAATTCTCCTCAGGATTTGCTTATGAAATGTACTTGGTGTATGCTTTCAGATTAAATACACGGGGGCTAGCATGAATCCGGCGCGTTCCCTTGGACCAGCAGTTATGACTGGCATTTGGAATGATCACTGGGTAAGTAACACATAGCTTCAGGCATTTGGAACGATCACTGGCTAAATAAACACATACCTTCGTGGTACAAGATGCATGGTTCACATTTCCTCCTTGGCTTTTATTTTCTCTAGTGTCTTCCTCTAGATATAGTTCTCATTAAAGTATTTGACGAGCTGTCACATAAAATGTTTTGAGATTCCTGAATTAAAAGCCTTAGAATGTGCTTTTGTGTATCTGTGAATAGCATAGTAAAAAAAAAAAAAAAAAAAAACTGAAACAGTAAAGTAAATTCCAAGTTGCTATTTATGCCAGCACTTTACAGACACTTGACACAAGGACGTGGGATATCTTTCGTTACCTTTTCCTTTTTTCAAAAATGGCTCAAACGATTACCGGTATGTATTCAATTCTCCGGCAGTAGCCCGAAGGAGTCTACATTTCGAATAAAGTTAGTATCAGTTTAGGCAGCTAATAAACTCTAAATAATAAGAAATGAGATCACTGAACAAAAACTGTAGATCACTTCATCAAGTAACGTTTCATTTGGAGCAGCAAGAGCAGCTATGCAACAAATAATTGAGAGCTACAAACGTTACGAACAGCAAAAATAGTCCAAAATTCCAGGCCCTGATCTCGTCCAATAGGTTGTGTCTTCGTATACTGTCACTCAAGTTCGCCACATCTTTAGGCGATGCATATGTCACCGGGGATATTTGTTTATGTCCTTGACGGTCAGTCCAATTGACGAGTCGTAATATATCTCATGCAAATACCACGTGGTACTGATTAGATGGAACCAAAACTGAATTTTCACCACGTTATATACTTAGAGCAATTTTGTTAATGTAGGTAGTCTCCACTGAAAACGTAACGCGTCACTTGTTACACTAAGTGACTCGACATTGAATTATCTCCCTGATTAGTGTACTAGAGCTCGGATTTCCATATTTTATTCTTTGATAATATCATAGTAATACATTTATTTCACATTGTAAGGAGTTTATTGCCGAAGTTTTATGAGGCATATAAATGCACATACAAGTGCATGTTTAACTAATACATAATGAATATATTTTACTTTTGCAGATATGATTCTTGAAATACAAATTTTTCACCGAAATACCTCACATAAAAATCCGAGCAAATTTCTCTTATTGCTCTTTAGTGTGGAACTGCTAAATCCATAAAAGGACGCCGATAATGAAAATATAGGTGTGAACAACGAGCGCTTCCTGATACATAAATATTAGTGCTGTATATAGATAAAAATTTTAATGATTAACCATGTTAGTTTAATCAATTAATCTATCGATTAATCGAGATGTTATCTGTTTGAAAATTAGGTGTAAGGATTATATAAAGTACTTTAACACTGTATATTTAATTATTTATGCAACGTTTAAATATTTAGATTAAAAATTTGTGTTTGCATCAAGTGCTTTATACATAATTGGATTGAATTAGGTCTACAATATTTTTGTAATTACTCAGTAACGTATTATATCAAAACCTCCTAAGCTTTGTGAGACTGACATGCAATAGTTTTCATGAAGACTCACCTAGTCACTGTTTCATCCAAGATTTTAAACATGCGAGTGCATTCTCATGCTTTGAATTAAGTGCTGCTCTTTGTTTGGTGACGATATTTCCTGCATCACTAAACACACGTTCACAGGGTATCGATGTAGCTGGTAACCAAAGTAATTTCTTCGCTATGGATGAAAGAATTGGCAAATGAATAGAATGTGTCTTCCACCACTGAAGAGGATTTGCGAAGTCGTCATCCAGTTCACCCAAAGACCTGTAAACGTCAATTTCTGTAGCAAGTGGTGTTAATGGGTCGATTTTCTCAACATCGTCATTGTCATTAAAAATCAGTTTTCTCTTCTTCAAATTGACTTCTGTCGTAGTTTTGACACTTACCACAGATTTCTCTGAAAGTCTTTTCCATACTAATTCTCTTGTACCTCTTGGAAGAAATTTCAAGGATTTGAATCTCAGATCGAGAACTGTAACTTCTTCGTACATTTCTAATTTAGGCCAGTTATTAATCGTTTGTGTTAAATCTTCGACAAAATTAGTTTTGAACCTGATCACATACAGAGGGTCTGAATCAGCGACTTTGAGACTTAACCTTAGATAAGTTATTGCAGGTAGCACAACACTTGCTGTAATGTATTTACTTTCCCCAAGAAAGTCACAAATATCAAGGCAAGGTTTCAGAGATCCAAATATTCTTTGTGTCATTTCCCATTCAATTTCAATTAATACATTTCATGGACATAATGAAAACGAGGACTCTTTAAATAAAGGAGGGAAGCCCCATCGAAATTCAAAATCAGTATTCCAGTATAAAATCCGCTTTCGCTATGCTGACTGCGAACTTACGTTAGCCCATTTTCCGGGTCACCTAATCAGTTCGCCCAGAGCCGCACCTGAGAGGTGCCATTTTCAGTCAACTTGTATGTAATGTGCTATTATTCGTAATTTTTAAGTGTTAGGAGGAGAAAATGAAATACCATAATATCGAGGAATAAGAAGACGTGTTCCTAACAAAATCGAGAAAATAGAAGCAAGGAATCCAGATCTGAAGTTTCTGCGGGATGTGAATAAGATGCTACAAGGAGAACATGTGAAAACTTAGTGCCTATTGTGTAAGTGACATAGCCTCTTTTTCGTACTTTCCAATGTCTTCGTGTGAAGTAGTCTTTCTCTTCATATAACACATTTCAAGTGACAGAAGGAAATAGCTTTTTTTCTATAAATCTGCGAAAAATATTTAATGTTTATCGGAATATAAGACACTAATGCTAAAATAGACTGAGAGGAAGAATAATAAGTAATAATTTTGTTAATACCTCTGTTAAAGAATTAATTTAAAATTTGATTACTTTATCAATATTAATAAATGTGAGAAAGTTGAAATATGCAGTTTATTTTAAATGCATATTATAAAGCTTTTAGGACGTATCTGCCAGATTTTAGTATGTAAATGCTTGCATGTATCCATACATTATGGTGTATATAAAGCCGAGCTCTACTTCTTACCAGAAATTTGATATACTTATTTGACATTTAGTATTTTACTTTTACACCTATGAAATTTAGTAATGTATACTTAAAAGGTAAATTCAGATAAAACATTTATTTAAAAACAGTTGACGTGAATTTAAGATTACAGCTTTAAGGCTTATTTACAAGTTAAAGTGCAGAAGGTGTTAATTTAGTTTTAATTAGAATAAGTCAAATTATCGCAAAGAAAATGTAAGTAATTTATTCGGATTAAAACAACATAGAAAACATCAAATATGGATACCGGTGCAAAACTGAATAATTAAAAAATATCCTATACACAATTTACACAATTAATTTGTCCTGACATTTTATGAATGAGTAATGTAATTCAAGCTACAAAATAAACCTCAATTTCGATATTCGTCTTCTGTCGTTTAGAAATAGGTTATTGACACCTCCCTCATTGTTTCTCTTTTTGTTGTTGGTAGGATTTAATTTTGGGTCTACTGACATTTGCTGACAGTCTAAATACTAATTTTGCTGAATAATTGGTACCCGCGAATAAAACTATCTGTTTCATCGATTCAGAAATATCGTTTCTTTATTTTACTTCCAATTAAATGTCAAATTTACTGAGAATCGTCGGTCAGGAGTAACAGCATGACAAAGCTTACCAAATTTCTTGGAAAAATAAAACTACTACATGTAGCTTTTCCTTCCATAAGACCGCTCCCCTTTGGTTATTTTTAACCTTGCAGTTCATCAAAATTTTTCTTTAGTTTACTTTTGCATGCTTTTTAAAAAACTTCGTGTGTATATTAGTTTAATTTTTGCCTTTAAATGAATTTCACATGTTATTTCAGTTCCAAACACATCAAAATTTGTTTTATTGGTTAAAAAAGTAAATAGAAGAGTATATATCTTCATAAGCATCTCGTGAAATCGCTCATTTTCAAAATATCACTGATCCTTAATAATGGACACTTGCCTAATAAGCTAAAGCGGGTTATATGACTTAAGATATTAAATGCAGCGAGTGCAGTGTTCGTACACCTACCTATATAGTTTTGCATAAAAGGGGAATTAAAAAGCGTGGGTGTCAAGAAGTAACAGAAGATGTGAACCGAAATACTACCCCACTTACATGCATCAATAAAACCGCAATGCACTGAGTAGAATTTTAAAAATTAAATGAAATTCACCAAAATATTTCTAAATAAACACAGTGATAGTACACCTGATATAGTATATCGAAGAAATTAACTCAAGGCATTGTTGCTTCTTTACCTGCCGATAGCAATGATAAATACACGGATAAATAATAATAATAATGATGATGATGATGATGATGATGATACACGGAGCGGGCTTAGTAAATAACGAACAAACACCCAGGAAAGTGAAAATGGGAAACAATTGCATTGAAACCGGCGAAAAAGCAAAGCTAATTATTGAACTCCATAATCAATGCCAATCGCTGCGAGAAATATCACTTGCTCATAGACCTCGCTCCGTTTTGTATACATTAATTGATACGATAAGAGTTAGGATCCGGTAAAAAAAAACAAAGACCTCGAGAGCTGATGCTGTGAATTTCGCTGTGGATCTGGGAAGACGTACTAATGTTTTGATCAGGAGTGTGCACAATGTTCATCTAAAAAGCTGGTATCATGGTGGAGCACACCATAAGAAGTTCTGGGTATATACGCGGAATCAAGTAAAGGTATTGAAATTCGAGAAAGAGCACCGGAACGAAGTACCAGATTTGTGGAAAGGTAGCTTTTTCCGAAGAAAGTAAGTTGAACGTTTTTGGCCAGGATGAAGGACGTTTTGGATCCATGTCTATATTCTTCTTGCGCTCAATCACGCATCTAGTGCCCGCAATGAAACACGAAAGTGGCATAGTGATGGTCATGGAGTATAATGAGCGCTTCATATGTGGTCGACAGTACCTTATCGATGGAAAACGATGGGCTAAAACCTATGTGGTATTATAAAGTAAAATCTTAATGCTAGCACTCAGAAACTAGGTCTTCAGCGTAACTTTATTTTTAAGACGTCAACGACCGCCATACTGTAGGAAATACCTGCTTGCGGCTGATTTACAGCGCCCCATAGCCGTAGTGTTCGGTGAATTTTATGAAAAGGGAAGCACCGGAGTAGTGGAGGCCATGAGAGGCATTATTGCCTGCGTGTTGATAGCTCCGTAAATTTTCCTTTATTTCAGTATTTTAAGCAACAGTGTTATTTACAATTGTCATCCAGTTAATACTCAAGGGTTTCTGCTTCCAAGTGTTCATTATTTTAAGGTAGCATCTACAGAACTACTCAAATTAGGATTAATATCCACGAGCATACCTCGCATTGCAGGAAAATAACAAAATGGAGACTTGAGTTCAGGAGTCCTCAAACACCAGGTAACTCAATGAAAACTAATCTTAGCAGTAATGAACAGCAAAGTTATGTATCTGTGACTCAGTCTGCCCACAGTGAAGTACAAGCTATCATAATAGATACTCGTGATGAATTAAAAACATTACATCTTAGCTGTTGGCAAACTAAGGTAGCTACAGAATAGGAATGAGGCGGGGCTAGGCGTGGCTGTTCTATGGCTACTAGCCAATCCGGTGATTGCAACGTTGTACAGTTAAGCACACATACTAGCTCGCTTTGCCAAAGTTTGAGGTTAATTTCTTTGCGCAATCTAAAGATACCAATTAAAGAATTTTTTCCCCATGTTAGAGCTATTTTTACTGAGGATTACTCTTCTAACCCCATGTTTGTAGCACGTCTGGTTTCGGAGATATGAGAAGATAAGGCACCTGACTAGAAAGAAAAGAATTATTAACTGTCAGTGAACAAAAGCACACACGTGCTATGCTACATTTGCATTCTCCATCCTGCATTCAGGAATGTGGCGATCTTCTAAGAGTGCTCAGTTGCTTTATAAAGTTTGTAAATATACCGCTTATCAAGCCTAGTACTGGTGCGCCTAGTAGTAACTGCGAAACAACTCATAAGATTTCACATAAATAGGCTACAACTATTATTTTTAGTGTGTATTACTTTTCAAATATATGTTAATTAAAGACATTTTCGAAAGTACAAATTTCAGTCAGAGTCGAGAATTAATGTGATAAGCTTGTCATGTGAGTGCTCATTCTGCGACGAACATTGTTAAAGAAGGCAAACAGTTTATCAAATTGGGGATAGTTTTCATATTTAGATCTCCAGGGAAACATCGGGCAGCTAAAAACTTGCTACCAACTTAGACAATTTTCGAAACTGTTTCACGTAGAAAAATGTATGATTTATATGACAAAGGTGAATATCCAACCAATTTAATGAGGCGGAAAATAGAATATACTCAATCTGTATCTTCTATGCATAATACTCTGAAATCTCTCGAGTTGAAATGCTGGCCGCAAATTTCTGCTTGGAAGAAAGGACATTGTAGCTGCCAGACTAAAATTTCTGCGCACAATGCACCACACTAGTACAAGAGATTCGTGGTGTAAAACTGCAAGGCAACTCCGTCGTCAACCTCGGTGAAGATGATTGAGAATGCTGAAGTCCGCAGCTGCTCTTAAAACTCATAAATATAGGATCTGTAGCAACGATCTCTTGATTCAGAGCCTTTTGGGTGGATCAAATGAGTTCTTGGGACAAAAAAAAAAGTTTTTCTTATCTTTTGTGACGATCACCTATATTTCAATTCCTATTGAAATGCAGTTTGCCTAGACGAACTCTGAAAAGTTGGCTGCGCGCTGGCGTGATTGCTTCTCGCGTATCATTACATATGAACTTGGCGCTCATACTCCAACTCTTTGATGGGCGCGGGTTCTTCTCGTGTATTATCACACGACTTTTCAGTTTGGCCCACAGACGCCAACTAACTTTAATGAACGCGGTTTCTTCCCGTGTACTATCACACCACTTTTCAGTTTGGCCCACAGACGCCAACTAACTTTAATGGACGCGGTTTCTTCCCGTGTACTATCACACGACTTTTCAGTTTGGCCCACAGACGCCAACTAACTTTAATGAACGCGGTTTCTTCCCGTGTACTATCACACGAATTTTCTTTTCTCCCGCACAGCTTATTATTTTAAATTAGTTGTTGATAGAATGCATATGGCGTCTCTTTTACGGAAAAACCTCTCTCCCCTTTTTCTAGACCTCCCGCGATTTCTCCTGTCAACACTGGGCTTGCAAATGTACACCGGTTGCCACCGTTAAAATTTATGGCTGCGTTCGTCCTACTAAGGGGAGTGAAACGACCTTCTCAGAGTCCGTTACGAACCTGACAATACACACAAGATTTTGTTTTAAACATGTATATATTCCTTTATCATTTAATTAATCAACTCGAGATAGAGAGTACCGTTTCAAAATGCTTCATAAATACACAGTCACATCTTCCGTATTTATTAAGTATTTTAATGAAACAAAAATTGGTTTAAAGTCCATTACAGCCAGTATACAAATATGTCATTAAAATAGAAACAATATGCACACATCGTAGAAATGTCACTATTTTGTTCCAGTGTAGCAAACACCGTCTCTCGTGGAACACATCTAACTTGAGTCATTTTGTTTTGTGTGCATATGAACGATAGCTATGTAAGCGAATTGTTCTCAAGTTCAAGGTTTTAAAGTTCAGATTATGCGATAATCGTTGTGTACGTTCTCTCACACAGGCTGAAATATTAAGCGAACTTCTTTGTCAGCATATGTATCACTTTACATCTCAGCATATGTATGATACTTGCTAGATGGATTCGGTGAGACAAAGACAGATATATTTTCCATCTCTGTCGTCCGCTTGCCGTGGAACTAGCAACACCAGACAGTATGATAACCGTATTGGCTCAATCCATGTTCCTTCTTATTTTGTAGCTACTCTAACGCCACCAGCTAACCTTCAGTTTGCGTCACGCATCTCGAACAATCGAATAAACTTGGGTCAATTCTCCGAAAAGCAAGCTCGATGTTGCAAGAAATAATTCTACAGAGTCCTTTTCAGTTAGTTTCCTAAGTCGCCGAGACCAAATAACTATAACTAGAATTCGAATTGGACATACGAAACTCAGTCACTCCGGTATTTGCTATCTAAGGCGCAGCCTGCAATACAAGAAACAGCATTTAGCATATCATCGACATATGGCATGCAATATGACATCTACAAGGCCAAATTCAAGATTCCAGGCAACCTATGTCTGTTAACAAGCGATACAAATGCATGTCATAGATTAATATAATTTTTTAAATACAACAAAATACAAAATACTATACAACAAAATATTGTAAAATGTGCTACACAATGTATTATTGTTTAAATTTGTTAAAATTTTAATCTTTAATACCTGTTAAAACATATGGTATTGTTAACTCAAGTTTAACTTTATAAAATCAATTGTATAATGTATATGTCGTTGTACGAGGGCTGTTCAATAAAGAATGTTCACCATTTTTATTTGACAACGTACCTTTACTCGTCATAATTTTGATGATCTTTCTCAAAATAGTCTTCCCTGAATGCGTTGCATTTGTCCCAGCGTTTCTGCCGGTCTTCAAAGACATGCTAGAAACCATTATTTTGAGAGATCTGTCAAAATCGCCTCCGCAGCCTTCACCACTGCTTCTAATGATGGATAATGTCTCCCACGAAGGCGTTTCTTCAAGTTAGGGAATAGAAAAATGTCACACGGGACTAAATCCGGAATATAGGGAAGTGAGGGATGCACTTCACGTTGATTTTTGCAAGATATTCAGCAACAACATTGGCAACATGCAGCCGCACATTATCGTGGTGCAGCATCCAGCCTGCTTCACGGAAATGTGGTCTTTTGTGCCTGATATTGATTTGCAATGTTTTCAGGACATCCCTGTAGTATTGTCCACTTACTGATATGTGTGCAGGTACAACATGCTGACAAACCATTCCATGAATATCAAAGAATGAGATGGCCATAGCTTTCCCAGCAGGAGCAACGACTTTTGCTTTTTGGTGGGTTGTTGATGAAGGAGATTTACACACTGGGCGTTGGAGTTTGCTCTCAGGATCAAGATAGCCAAGTTTCATCAGCAGCGATTACGTTTGAGGGAAACTCCGGATCTTCCTCTAATATCAACTTTAACTGCATGCAGACCTGCATGCGAATGTCCTTTTAGTCGGGAAGCAACAGTCGTGGAACCCATCGTGCACAAACATGTCTCATGTGTAATGTTTCTGTCACCAACGTGTGGGTGGCACACAATGAAAAGTTCAGAATTTCAGAAAGTGATTTGAAGGTAATTCGTCGATCCTCTCTCACAATCGCAGCAGCAGTGTGGATGTTTTCTTCCGTAAGAGCAGCAACTGGATCACCGGTTCCACCTTCCTTTGAAATTGGTTGTCTCCCCTCTTTAAACATTTTAAATCACCTTCGAGCTATGCTGTAGGGAAGAACAGGCTCTCCATAGGCCTCCTGTAACATTGTATGGGCCTCAACTGAATATATGTGGAGACGAAAGTAGAATTTCAAAGCCGCATATTGCTCCTCGCGTGTTACCTCCATTGCAGCGGTAGGCGATACTAAACATGTCTGAACTTTCTTGGTTCTCACAGGCGGGAACCAGGAGTTCAAACGATGAAACTACTACGGCGTGTTTGTTTCACATTAAGCTAACAGAATATGAGACTGAATTTTAGTGCGAAAAATTATGACTGAAGAATTATGATCATTCTTTATTGAACAGCCCTCGTATAACTTGTAAATGTGTTAACTTTTTTTAAGTCGCTATAAGACCATACAGATAGGCGACTTTAAATAAATGGTTACAAAAAAGGGAAGCACAAATAGAAAACTTTTATAACCAATGCAACTAGTTTTTTCTACAACTAATACTAAAATTACCTCCACTACTCTTACTGCTGCTACTATACCATTAATATAATATAATGAGGAGCAAGAGGAGGAGGAGGACGAAACTAAGCCTACATACATTTTCTTCTCACTTGAAAACCAATTTAATCCGTCTCTCCTCTTTGATAAATTCAACTGTCACGAATCTGTAGAACTTCTTTTCATTTTCCGATGATTTCAGTTATGGCAGTTTTTTTTCTCTATAGCCAGCACAGACAAATTTGGGAGTACTTGCTGCCCTTGGGTGTTTCTGCAGTAAGTATGAATTCAACGAAGCGCTGAAAAAGAACGTTCGGCACTCGCGTTGGACACTGGCATTGTGGAAAGCAGTGCTCACAGCTTGAATAGTTCACGAAAGCGGATGATGATAAACCACTAGATTTCAAATAAATCAGTTTTTTTTTTATTTCCCATCGACAGATACTCATTTGAGGCTTAAACTACAATGAGTTTACTTCTAAGGCGAGCAAACTCAAAATACTGACTATAACTTTCTTTCAGTGAACAGAATGTTTGTTCAGGAAATTTGTTTATAATATTGTTTTGGTCAATTATTTGTACAAATTTAGCTTTTTCTAGACCTCCAAACCTAATTTGAATTTTATTTTGTATGTTATCAAATAGTTCACAATAGTCCGCGTTGGCTATGTTTTTGATCAAAGTCGTTGCTTTGACGTTGTCTTTTTTTGGCAGTGCAGTAATTCGTGTTCAGTATGTTTGTCTACAGAATTTCAAAAAGGGCATCACTTAAGCAAAATACTTTACTGAAAATTAAGAAAAGAATGTTGCATTTTAAATCAGAAAGAACAGTATTAAAGCCCGGAGCTTGATGATAAGTTTCACTATCCCATTGCTCTGGATTATCGAGAATGTTCTCGAACAACTGAGCTAATTCTTCTTTATGTTCCCGAACAGTTTCAACCAGCCTTCCGTTATAATTCCATCGTTCTGCATATACTTTGGGAAACAGTTTATGTTCATCTCCATATCTGATTCAGTAGTTCTTTTTATAGATTTGGAGAAGGAAGAATACCAACTACTACCGGTCATGAAAAAATTGCATTCTTTTATGTTGGATGTTGTGTGTGAAAGGACAAGAGTCAGTCTATGAGCAAACCTATGTATAAGTAAAGCACCAGGATATTTTTCTTTTACTCTTTTCTGTAATCCACTAAATTCCCGTGACATCACTGCTGCTCCATGATAACATTGACCGACCAATATAGAGACACATTTAAAGTGGTCCATCATACGGAACACGTATTCTGCTAGAGCCTTAGCACTGCGATCTCTGCTTGTATCTGAAAAGACCCAGAAACCTCTTGTATCTCTCTATTGTCAGATACTAGTCTTATAACAGTTGAGAGAGAGCAGTTATGTCAGTGATTTCATCAATAATAACTGCTACAAATGCAGACTGAAATATTTCTTTTTCATTTCATTCAATAACACCGTGGTCACACCATTAATAAATCCATATGGTGTGACAGACCCGAGAACACAGCGGCTTTCTGTAAATGGTATGCCAGGGTGTCATCGTACTTGCTTAAAACAACATTTCATTATAATTTCCACGGTTCGCAGAATCTTTGTCTTCGGCATGCCCTCTGAAGGGAAGTTCTTGTTGTGCCAAGTATACATCAATGAGACGCTGAATAGCTTTTCTATTGTTTCTGACAAATTCATTATGTCTTATTACGTCAAGTTTCCGCTGCTCATCCACTTTAAAATCTATCCTATAAGTACGGAAAGTGGTGAGTAGAATTGCAGCTCTGATATGGGCTTGTGACTGTTGGTGACGCTGAGTTGCTTTTAGCAGATTGTTCATGTCGTCGAAAGCTGAAGTGTTCCACACATCCCTTTTTTTTAGTGCTCAGAATTGAAATGGCGTGCACAGCTGTGTCTTGGTTTTCACATCATCGCACATCCTCGTCGTCTGTTTCCATCCTTGTCACTCAATGACCGTCTCACACAGCCTTACTGTCTCTCAGCGTGGAGAATGAAAACTCGGCAATCTGTGGAGAATAGTAAGCTCTTTATACTATAACAGCTATGCTTATAACGGGGAAATAACTACATCGAATTAATTGTATTTAGTTACGTTAAGAAGGTGTGATAATGAAGTTCCAAACTACGACGAAAACAATAATGAAAACATTTAGAAACTGATTTTTCACACAATAAAGTACACTTTACAGGTATCTGAGTGGAATGAACAGGCATATTTCATTCCCCTTGTGACACGAGGCTCCACGACCTCAGGTTCGTAACAGATCAATTGCGTGCATATATGAACTATCTCCATCCCATGCTGTCTCATAAATTTGTCGCATAACAACATATACAGCATAGAAAATACGTTATCACATTCATAAAACTGACAAAATTAGATTTTAAACTAAATTTATTATTCCGAAAATTAAAAGAAAAAAACCTTTATCAAAATCGAAGAGAATGGAGTCATTCCCTTCATTCCATTGAACAACTGCCACAGCCCCATAGCAACTTCATACACCACCTCAGTTACTAGATATCGACGCAAAACTTTTAGAGAAGAATCTTAGAAGGCACACCTTTTCTAATAGTGCAAGGGGCACTTCAAATAAAACGGGATTTATTTGAAGCTGTGGATATTCATTACTCTGGTATACACCAAATTAAATAACTGGTTCAAACTATAACTATTTATTGATACCTGCACTTAAGATATACGTAGTATGTAAGTTTTTAACATTTTGTATCTCTTTTGTATGTGTTGCTATGGCCGCGATGGTCTATATTAGTTGCGTGCAGTGCTGCCCTCACGTTGTGGTGGGGTCATTATGTACTACGGCTCCCGCCACACCAGCTCCCCTGGGAGTACAGTAGGTAAGGTCCCAAAATAATCGGGAAACCTCATCCGACGTCCCGACCGTGTTCTGGGTGCAGAGACTGTGTTCGGCAGGCACCTCGAAGCTCTCATTTTGTTGTGCGTCAGCTCCCAGCACAGTCGTTTCGTCTGCAAGGAGGTGTGCAGGTTTTATTCTATCGATGCTGGCACGGTCTTGCCTATTGCGGTAAGGACCGGAGTACGGTGGCTGGAGGAAACCCCATTAGGTAACATCACGCAAGAAGACATGGTTGCAACTAGCCAAGTCCTTGAATATGAAGGAAGAGCGTTGACCGTGGTGTGGTGGTAACGGACGCAGCTGTTCCATTTGCTGACGGAACTTAACCATGAAATCTGAAGCATCTTCAAAGTGTGTTTTTTTTTTGTTTTTTTTTTTTTTTTTTTTTTGGCGCACGGTAGCTCTCCAGGAAGGCGAATGGGTTCCCCGTATACCAGCTCTCCTGATTTGGTACCAATATCATCTTCTTGAAAGGTTCTGCGTATAACCAATAGGACAATCGGTAGTACCTGGATCCATGACATGTCGGGATGTCATATGATGTCTGCCTTGAGTTGGCGGTGGAAACGTTCCGCCATGCCATTGGAACATGGACCTGGAGTGCTGCGGGACCTGGAGCTGCCAGTCACGATTCCAAGGTTTTGTTATACCAGTGACGCTGAACTTGGGCGAACCAGAGCGCGGGTTTTTTCTGGCCAGAAAACGATAACTTTACACCGATAAGGTTCACTGTTGCACTGGCCTGTGATTGCGATGACTGATGAAGCCAGCGCTTGCTGTTGTAATTGCTACTAAAGATGTTGATCTTGTTGCTGGACTTGTCTCAGTTGCTTCTGTAATTGATCCACTCTTGCGTCGGGGTCACCAATGTGGGGATTCACTACTGTGATACACACCAACTTAAATAACTGGTTCAAACTATACTTATTGCGCTTAAGATATACACGTTATGTAAGTTTGTACCTGTTTGTATCTTTCGTATCTGTTGTTATGGTAGTGATTGTCTATATTAGTTGATAAAATCAATCAATGCCACTGAGACTGGAGACAGTTATAAAACCGAACGGGAAGCCTACCAAAAATTGAATTGTGTAGTACTTTTGAAAACATTACTAATATTCTTGATTTACGATCACTTTTGTGGGAAACGTTGTAACTAGAGGGAAGATTATGAATTCACGTGTATATTCTGATATTTTTCAGGGACAAATACAACAAAAATGTTTTAAAGAACATGATTACTTTATTTACATATTTGCCTAACATCCCATTCTAATTCCTCGGTGTATTTTAATGTGATTTCCTATGCGCACGAACACTTTACACTCACTTATTTGAGGAAGGAATAAGTGGAATACAAATCCCCTTCTAACGCCATCTAGGACAAGAGAATTTGGGAGGTCAAGGAAAGGTTCTGCAAACCAGATCTCTTGATACTGAATCGCCTTTATTAATTCTGGAATATGGCTGTGAAGGAGTATATGTATGAGTTTAATATTGCTCCTCTTCTGGATGGTAGACATCAGTGAATAATTTCAGATAATTATTCATTTCATCCAGGCATTTAGATTCAAGAATGTCAACAATTGCAACAAGTGGTTACGATTCACGTCTGTAGCGCGTGAAAGCATATTTACATTGAGGGCAATGCCCCAACACCTATAGCAATGAGAAAGGGAATTTAACGGGGACGCGGCCAGCTCAGTGTACAAGGTCGAATCTTTACAGGTGTATACAATGATTGACTGTAGGGCATCGAGAGACATTGGCGAAGATATATTCGCTATGCGGAGCGTTTGGATCCCTAGGCGACAACGGCCCAAATGACCTAGCTGTCTACGGGCCCGTAAACACCGCACACTCACTCATCGCCTGCATTATTTAGGAGGCGATGAACTATGTTATACAGAAGTCAGAAATGCCACTATTCGGCGTATCCAATAAACGGTAATGTCGTTCCTGATCAATTATAGGAATGGCAACCAAGAATTTCTTTATGAATTGAGCTGAATTTTAATGGGGGGGGGGGGGCGGAGCCTTATAGCTCTAGCACTGCGACCTATTTTAAATGTATATTGCGTGACCCGATCTCATTATGTTTGAGCCCAACAGTTGCTGTTCCAGATGAGCTGAAAAAACTGCTGGCTGCAGCAGAGGATACACAATTGACCCAGTTTTGGAAAATGGTTTGCTAAGGCCTGAGCAGTATAGTGAGCTAAAGCTTCGCTATGTGTAAGCATAAACTACTGATTCATCACTTTGAGGGCACCTAGTGCGAGTTGGAACATCGTGACCCATACTTTCTATGCGGTCTTAAACGGGATAATGTTCTATAGGCCCACTACCCACGAAATCTTAGTGATGTTTAACTTCTCTATTTTAGTACAAAATAATCGGCTTTTGTCTTTAATTGAGTCACATAGATAATTCTGTAGACACTCGCGAATTACTTCGGCCAAGGTTTTCTTCAAAACTGCCGTTTTTAAAAACCCAGGGACATATTTCAATTATCCGTGCGCTCCCCTTTAATCCCATTGGGTCTACCCTCTATCCCATTCTGCATATGGGTGATTTTCCCTAGTTTTGCATTATATTTTATTATTTCTTACATTTCAGTTTTATTCCGTTTGTATACGTATACATGCATAATCTCAAATGTACTAAGTAAAGTTTCAGATGTTGATTTTATGATAATTTCATTCATTGGCTTCTAGAAGAGTTAATGTATGCTGAAAAAGTACAATTTAGCACCAAGTTCATAAAAATAATTTCGCTCCAAGTAATAACATCAACTCAGTTACTTCAACTCTTTTTTCCCTTTTCTAAAGTATTAAAAAGTGCCACTATCATACTTCTCTAAAAATTGGAATGTCCAATGCACTTTTTAAAAAATGCATATTTTCACTTAAAAATAATTATATCAGAGGAAGACAGCTTCGGGAGTTGACTATTTCAGCCGGGAGCGAGTCCTACAGTGCATATGACCCCAGGCAAGAGCCGTGTAGTACCAAGTTACCTATATAAATGGCATTGTGATTGCAGAATCTGAGGGTTGAGTCAGGTGTAGCGCACTCGATGTTATTAACAAGAGCAGCCAGTGTTTCTGTCTGCATGAGAAAATCCTTTTTCTGTTTGTGCAATACGGCGAAGGTGCAAAGTGACTTAGTGTGCAACAAAGAAATGCGGAGTATTAAAACATGTAATTTACATCGTTATTCTTTGTGCCACACAAATGACTATGAGAAATATCAAGGTGAATGTGAAGGGTATTTATTGCAACTAAAGGAGCATGCTGATATGGAGGACTATCAAATTAGCGAAACATCTGTCCATCTGAGCTACAGAATTGCTCTTAATATAGCGAAGACGTTAAGGCTATTTACTGAAGGCGATTTTGGGAAAGAGTGATTGTGATGGCCGCTGAATAAATGTATCAAGAATTGGTAGAAAATTTTGAAGATGTAAGTTTGCCTCCCAGAACTATTATGCGACGTGTTCAAGAAATGCGTGCAGATGTCCACGAACAATTCGGTGTTGCGGCACGCAAGTTTGTACATTATTCATTAGCTGTTGATGAGAGTTGACATATCAAGTACTGCCTAATTAGCTATTTTTATTGGGGGTGTCGATGATAAGTTGGACATAACATAGGAATTGTTAGATTTAATTGCCATTAAGGGAACCACCAAAGGACATTTTCAAAGGTGTTGAAGGAGCTGTTGTAAATTCCGGTCTGAATTGAATCACGCTTGTTTCTGTTGCAACAGATGGGGCTCCATCTATGTTAGGTGTCAACGTGGAACTAATAACACGATTGAAATAGCAGATAAAACATGTTCGTGGTGCTGCACATGACCTCATTGCAATCCACTGCATTCTTCATCAAGAGAATCTTTGCGCCAAATACACTCAAATGAAACATGTTATGGATACCACGGCAAAAGCTATAAATTTTATCCAGCCCAGCTGAGGGAGTTTAAAACTTTTCCTGAAGAATGACAGTCAATATGGTGATCTCCCTTATCTTTGCAATGTGCGATGGCTGAGTAGGGTTAAGGTATTAGATCGTTTCTTTGAGTTAAGGGAAGAAATTGCAATGTTAATGCTAGTTACAATCAGCGTGTTCCTCAGTGGCAAGAGAAAGCCTGGATTTATGA
This sequence comes from Mantis religiosa, assembly GCA_030765055.1. Taxonomy (NCBI): domain Eukaryota; kingdom Metazoa; phylum Arthropoda; class Insecta; order Mantodea; family Mantidae; genus Mantis; species Mantis religiosa. Next base: position 153,996,778 of record CM060947.1, read on the forward strand.
CTTAGCTATCCTTACTGATATAACAGCTCACTTGAACGATTTAAATATCTCACTCCAAGGCTAGGGTCTCATCATAACGGGTAAGTACTGAATGCCTTCAAAATGGCAGTGGACCAGTGGGTGAATCAAATTCTGTCTGATAACACTGTGCACTTTCCGAGTTTATCGCACGTCCATGCTCCTCATATTAATCTATCTGAAGAATATGTGCAAAATGTACAAAATCTGCGTCAACAGTTTGAGTCCAAGTTTGAAGACATACAAACATTTTCTGCTACGTTTCACCTCCTTGCAACCCCGTATTCAGTGGATGTCAACAATATAGCTGCCACGTACCAAATGGAACTGTTAAATTTACAATGTGACGATTTATTCAAGGACAAATATACACCCAAGAAAGACTTGGCTGATTTTTACAAGAATGTCCCCCAAACCAGATTTCCCAGGTTGTATTCACTTGTTGCACGGACATTGTGTATGTTTGGAACAACATTGTGTTTGTATGTGTGCGAACATTTTTTTTTCTGTTATGAAATTAGCTAAGTCCAAACCCCGAAGTACCTTATCGTATCACAATCTAACATGCAGCCTTCGATTACAAATTTCCCAGACATTACGTCATGACTTTGATAAACTAGTTAAAGAAAAACGAAACAAAGTGTCGGAAAAGTCCACGTAATTTTGTTCTGAATGGATCTCCTTTAATTTGCAGAAAATATTACTTTGTTTTATTTACTGTATAGCATGCCTGACCTTCAGATAAACTAAGAGTTGAAGTTTTATATATTTTCTCACAACACAGAGCCAAAATGTAATTGTTTATAATCTGTGACCCATTGTGTAATTACCGTAGCTCGAAGGTGCAGTGAATGCATATATTTTAACTTTGGGCTCAAATAATTGTTATAATAGCTAACGAACTTGGCTGTCAAGGTCAGAGAAAATTACAAGTGGCACTTCATTTGACCTCCTTGTGGTGATGGACGTGTAAAAACATTTAGTTCTAAAGCGGATTGAGACTTCTGCCGACGATGATTGTATTGCCTAACTAGTTGATAAAACCCATCGGCTATACAGCACACTACTCTCTACACTCTACACTCTACACTCCGGGTTTTACAGCGACTTATTGTCATTGACATAAATAGGGAAAAACTGGCTGGTCTCAAAATATTTCGTGTGAAAGCTTGCCTGTCAGCAAACGAGATTCGCTTTGACTTTTAAAACTCTAACAGTACTCTTGAGCTACCTCAGGCGCAATAAGTTTCATGTCGGATCCATAATCTCGTAGGACGTTCACACTCAAATCTTACTTGAGTGGCAATAACAGACACGGAAGAACACTTAAGTGGAACATAAGGATAGGTATTGTGCGAAGAAGGTCCAACATTACTTAAACATGTAAGTCATATTTATAAATTCGCATGTTAGTGTCATTTTGCATAATTTGCTAATTTCGACTTTCGAGTTATCACTGGCAAACCTGATGGCCCTGCAGACTTTTCAAGATGAAGATGCCGAAGATCCCCATGTTTCTAGGCCTTTCGTACAGGGCTGCTGTTCGAGCTGCTACGTTATTTGAGAGCGATTCACAATAATCGTGCAGTTCGACAATGCGCATTACAAATAAAGAACTCATTGCCACTATCACCGGTCTTTGTACAATGCAAACGCATCTAGGTAAAATTCTAAACATATTAAAACGCTATCAGTGAACATTGTGCTGTTATTGGGATTTAACGTTAGTAGTTGTTACTCAGTGTTGCCAATACAGAAATGAGATCATTTTGTGATCCTGGTAAAATGCTAATATTAAATGTTTTTATTTCTGAGCAAGTAGTTTACCTGATATTGTCCAAAGGTTCAGGTATATAAAGTTGCCAGTTACGTTGGCTAATCTCAAATTAATAAACATGTACCAAATTAAGTCTCAAAAAATTGTGATTGAAATTGAGGAATTTCGAAAGTTGTGCTTATTTAGGAAGTTCATAAATACATTTAATACAAATTCGTTCCTTAATCTCTTCGTTTACCTATGTCCTACTTCTAATGATGCAATCTGAAACCAACTGTAAACTTTAAACATGATGCACAGTTGCGCCTAAGTTATTAGATACTTGCTATGATCTGCCTTCTTCAGGCCCCAACAGTTTTTATTCGTTGTTGTACCCTACTATATATAAACATAGTATTAAACATATCATTGCATATACATTGACATTGCATTAGTTTTCACATACGAAAATCACGACTTCTTAGTTTATGTTAATCAATTTTTAACATGCATTTATGGCTATCTCTCTTCGTAATTTATGTCACATATTTTAACATAATCATTTTGTGTAATTTCCCAGAGTAATTGTAGTTGCTGCTATAAATGAGTGGTAATCAATATATGCCTTGACAATCTCAATTGACCTAAATATACACTGTTTGCCTAAGTAGGCAAAAATATAGAGTGGATAGTAATACAAAAATTTAAAACGTAGTGTTAGTGAATTCTCTTTGTAAATAGCAGGTAAACATACATACCTTATTCATGTTAAATTATATGAAATGAATTGTTTTGTCAATATTCCTAAATAGGTTTATTTTTTAGTCGCTAACATTGTGAATTATGACAAGCACGCGTTCATTTCTATGTAGAAAATACAATAAAATAGTCCATCAGCACAATTCACAAATGAACAGGAGAGAATCAAAGAGCCCACTTGAATACTGTGAATCCAGTAAATAAAGCAGCAATCACACAACCCACAAGTTTTTCTAGCGTTCAGAGTTAAGGCTTGCTTAAGAGAAGACAAGATTAATCAACCTTTGGAAATGTGTACATGGTTATTCAATGGTCTTGCAATGAATGGCCACTTAGCTCATAATGATAGCGTACTCAGTCAAATAATTTCCCTGCTTATTATGAAGTGAACAGGAATCCACACTCATACATATGTGAGACGATAGACTGGGCGTAAGGTCCGTCAAGCAAGGCCCCTGGACGTACCTTTCAGCTATAACGAGATAATTCCGTTGTTTGGTCGGAATCGTACAGGCCATATGCCATATTTCAACTCTGATATTGTGCATTGTGTGTACGTGATATTTTGGAGATGCTGTGCTCGTATGCTTGTATATATGTGTGTGCTTATACGTATGTACTTATATTCGGTACCCACTTTTTTTAATACTTACTAATGAACTTGATTGTTAATAGCTCTTCTACAACATTCATTAATTTCTTTGTTCTATATTTAATACAATATTCCAAAATATTTTCTGTTATAGCAGCATTATTTATAGGTCGAAATGTGGAAAGCTATATAAATTCTTTACTGATCCACTCTAAAAACCCTTGCGAATTAAAGGAAAGTTAAAGTTAATTAAAACAGAACAATTTATGGTTTCATAGCTACAAAATTACATATTTATAACAAAGCTTCTTAGAGAAAACAATGCGCAAAGAACCTTTTTTAATGCAAGTGGAACTTACCTCCTCATTTAATTTTGGTGGTCTAAGTCTCCCATAACTGAAAGACGGAATTTCATTACTTCATGTGAATTCCGCTTTGACTCCAAAAATGTTACAGAGAGAGAGAGAGAGAGAGAGAGAGAGAGAGAGAGAGAGAGAGAGAGAGAGAGAGAGAGAGAGAGAGAGAGAGAGAGAGAGAGAGAGAGAGAGAGAGAAATATGCACGATTTTTCAGGAAGCATTTAAAGGAATCTGATTCACATATACAATTTTTTTAGGTGTAAGAGTGTGCAGACGTCAACGGCAACATCCTGACATTACGATAAAGAATATATATTGATGTACTATTTTCCTCTATAATGCATTGTTGCAGAAATAAAAATTAAACTTGGTCAAAGGTTTGATTGACCATTTTATTGTTTACTTCTGTAATGAGAAGTACTAGTTTAGCCACAAAATGGTTTTAAAGGACTGAATTTCAGCATGTGTATTGAAATAAAGTCGTGGGCATACGCCTGGCAACCACGCAACATTAGAATGTGTGTAGAACGAGCAGCAGGTTCTGTCAGTATTCTGGATGCTTAAATGCATTCATAACCACGATAATCTTCAAAAATCAGGAATATTTAGATATGCCTCTTACTTATGGCAAAGCCGAATGCAACATAAGTGTAGCACAAATCTTGGCTAGGTATAAGTTTCACAATAGGGGAACTCGAAGTCCAAAATCATTTACCCCAAAAGCACAGAGCAGAAACACGAGAATCGGAAGTTTTAATTCCTCAACCTGGAAACAGAGGTAAACAGCGCTCGAACGTGGTATGCAGGCAGAGGAAGCAGTTTTACAGCTGGTGGAACAGGATTACATGAGGTATGGCACGTATTGTTGGTGTGTGAAATTGGGCAGGTCTCAGAACATTGACAGAGCATTTTATTGCACCCATATCACATTCCTAGTACAGCACCTCAGACTTAATAATTATCCGCAATGGCTGAAGGATCAGTGTGTACTCAATCCTAATTTTTCGTCACAGGTGCTAGTGACTAATGAAGCGTGTCCCCACGTAATGGTGTACTGAGTTTTCATTATCAGCATATATGAGTCTTTGAAAACCCTTATGCAGTACAAAAAGCTCATTTCAACACTGGGTTTCACTGAACTTCTGGGCTGGAATAATTGGGGATAAGTTGATAGGTCCTTCTGTATTACCCACAAGATGGACTGGGTTACATTTTCAGCAGTTTGAGAAACAACCTGGCCTCTCCTTCGGAGGCAAAACAATGGGTTTATGTATGATGGGGCGCCCCGTCACATAAGTCAAATTCTTCGAAGTTCTTTTAATCTTACATTTCCTGATCGGTGGATAGGCTAAACCCATCGGTGATCTTCGAACATTTGAAGCAACACTAGAGATCGGGCAGATCGCGGTAGCACTAAAGAGGGTAGGCAAAATTGGCTAAAAAGATGCGTGTACTAGAACGAGTCTAACGAAGCACATTCTGGACATTTACCGTAAATACATATCTTATTGATGTTACAGCTATTGACCCTTAATTTAGCAAAATATGGCTTTCATTTTACTTATATGCGATACCTGTGAATGAAGTATTTCCATAATTAACATTTGAATTCGTTATCCTTAATCCTCTTACCTGTAGCCGCTTGCGTAACCTTTCCTTTAGGTCTCGTAAATACGATTGAATAGCTTCAAAGAAAACCACGCAGTTCTCGTTTCTGGCACACAAAAAAAACTAAATAAATGGATGGATGAACGGACGAACGGGTGGGTGGGTAAGTAAATAAAAAATAAGCAAATAAAATAAACCAGGGTCGGCAAGAAGCGTACCCGGAGTGCAAAGTGCTTTACCGGTACATTCACCCCTTCCTCTTTCGCTCCACCATGTAGGAAAACATGACGTGTCATGTGGTGGTCATTTGGGCTGTAGATGAAACTTGCTTCCGACGTAATGTAGACCTTTTAGCTGGTGATTTGGCGAGGAATGCAGCAAGAAGACCTGCGGAATACAATTGGAGGATATATCGACATTGCTAAACGGCTCCTGTTGGAATTGTGCGAGAAATTGCCTTTCGCCGCATTACTGGTATACGTCAAACCTTAAGCTGACAAAATGCAGCGCAATAGAATTAACATTATCACCTCTCTTTTTTTATACAATAGTTATTACGCAGTTTTCATTATATTCATTATTCTGTCAAAGACATTTAAATAGCATATATACTGTATTACAAAAAATAAACGTTAAAGTGCACTGAAATTGTTAACAATGCCAGTTGTTAGATAGTGACATAGTTATAGTGTTTTCGGAAGTAATGTGTAGAAATCCAAACCACGTTTCCCTGAACTCCGCAAAGGTATGTTACTTTGAATGTTTATAAGCTCCAGCATATGTCACATTGACATCTCTCTTTAGGGTTAAGCTCTTAACGTATCCAATGTTAGCAAGACCTCTCAAAGCTGTGCCTTATCGTGAAGGGAGGGAGGAACGAACTTATTCTCCCTGTCCCAAACAAACATTCCTCGTTCACTCATGTTGCACAGCAAGCCACTACTGCACTAAGATTAACACGCGCCTGCAAAGAGAAACAGTGGCTGTGTCTACCTGTTGGAGAGTAGGGTGAACAAGATGGAAGTAAATTCACACTTAGAGTTCCTTCCTTCTCTCCCCTGTAGTAAACACACAGGCACGTATGCTACCGGCTTTCACCCATTGCAGGTGTGAAGGCATTGCTGGCTGCAAGCAAAAACCTAAACATTCAGTTCTGAATTCTTACTCTGTTGCCAGGCTGTGCAGATAATGCATTCAGTTATCTGCTTTATCTTTAAAGATAGATGAAATTGGTAGATGACTAATATTCGTTATATTTGCATCTTCCAGGTCGCGAATTCTGCACACTCATTTTCCTAACAGTTGTATAATTCTGAATCTGTCATGAAGAATATATCCTCTATTCTGAGTTACGTTAAGTCATATTCGTTGTGATTGGCTTTTTCGTAATTTTCTATAGATGCGAAACCGTAAGAAACTAAATATTACAACAGGAAAAGGTTTACATACATACATACATACATACATACTTACCTACATACATACTTACCTACATACATACTTACCTACATACATACTTACCTACATACATACTTACTTACATACATACTTACTTACATACATACTTACTTACATACATACTTACATACATACATACTTACATACTTACATACATACTTACATACTTACATACATACTTACATACATACATACTTACATACATACATACTTACATACATACATACATACATACATACATACATACATACATACATACATACATACATACATACATACATACATACATACATACATACATACATACATACATACATACATACATACATACATACATACATACATACATACATACATACATACATACATACATACATACATACATACATACATACATAATGATCAGTTTTCTGTTTGCAATATTAGCAATTTCCGAAATATTATATGTTGCATGTTATGTGTCCACACGCAAGAACTCTAATTGATGGAACATTCCTGAAAGTATTTGTTTTTCTGTTTCTCTTTTAATTTTCCTTTTCTTTGGTACCACAATTTTGCAAAACATTTCTCTATGTATGCAATTAAATATTGGTACTTAATAAGGATTAGCTTATTGTTGGACATATAGGCAAGGATGCTTGGTGTGTTAAATGACATGCATACAAGGACGAGTTTTGCAAGACCAATGGCTGTGATACTTATATAATGTATTTGTGAATTTATGTTGTTTTTACATCGTCATGTGCTGTAGTATAAAAAACAAAATACGGTGTGAAAATATGTAGGAATTACTTTATGGTTAAATAATATCCTACTACCTTCAGTGAATGTTTAAACGTTGGCTTACAAGGATTTGTTTAATTCATTCAAACGGCGCGGATTTGTATAGGGGACAAAGAAGTATAAGGTTACATAGAAAATAATTATTCTGGCTTTTGGACCATCCTCCTTCCAGACGTTTCGTTGAGCATCTTCAGTTGCTTTAATGAGTAGAGGCAGACTGAAAAATTCAATGCCATAGCCGAGATTCTAACCACGGATCTCCCGCTCTCCGTGCGGTTGCTCTAACCCACTGAGCTACTATGGCCACCATGCCGACATGACATTAGTGGAAGAAATTATTTCTATCAATTTACCTGAATAATGTAGTGCTTTAACTATAGTCACCCGAGCGTCGGAACACCCTATAGACTGGGCGAGCAGCAGACGGGTCGGTGTTCGCCCCGCCCCCTCGTTTGTCTTATAGCGTTAAGAAGGGATGGCTGGGACAAAAAAACATCACGGCGCCGCCTGTTTCTGTTCCACCTGTGTTCTCGAAATTACGGGATATTTCCTCTAATCTGGAACCTTCCGATCGACCCGCTGGCCCTATATAAGCAGCACGTCGAGTCGGTGAGTCAGTCAGTTCTTGGTGTAAGGATGCAGTGCTAGTGTACGACGAGAAGACTGTGTACGTGCATCGGAGTATTGTCCGTAATTACTAGTGCAAGTGAAATTGTAACGGACGAACTGGTGAATCGTAATTGTGTGCATTACGTAATACTGTGTAATTGGCAAGAGTTTAACTGTGAGTCGGTGGAAATAAAGAACATTTTTGAGTGGTGTAATTGGACTTTACATTTCACGAACCCACAAAGTCACAATTGGTGTCAGGAGTGGGATATAACACAATGGAGGCAGCATTAGAAAAGATTTTAGCGGAACTGAAAGTAATGAAGACGGCAAATGAAAACCTCGCTGCAAAAATAGAAGCGGCAAACGACAACATCACCGCAGAGTTGAAACAAATGAAGACGGCCAACGACAACATCACCGAGAAGATGGAAGAAATAAAGAGCGAATTGACCACAGAAATGAGGGCAGCGAACGACAGTCTGGCCACGGAAATGAAGGAGGCGAACGAGGTCCTCGCCGCCAAGTTTGAGGAACGGTTGGCCGGCGTGAGGGATGACGTCACGAATCTGGGCAAACGGATGGGTCAAGTAGACGACCGCCTTAATGATTTAGAGGAAAAGGCCGACAACATCGCAAAACCCCTCACCCGCCTGACGGAGGAACACCGGCCTTATGTGTGGACAGAGGACGCCGAAAACGCTTTCCAGCACCTAAAGGAGACCCTGTGCAGTGCTCCAATTTTGGGTTTCCCACAACCGGGTGGCGCCTTCATTGTGGACACCGACGCCAGCGACCATTGCATTGGAGGTGTCCTATCGCAGATCCAGGACGGCCATGAGCGGGTGATAGCCTACTACAGCAAGACGCTATCCAAGGCAGAGAAGAACTACTGCGTCACCCGACGGGAGTTACTGGCGGTGGTAAAGACCTTGGAGCACTTCCATAAGTACCTGTACGGTCAGCCATTCCACCTGAGGACTGACCATTCTGCCCTAAACTGGCTATTGAGCTTTAAGAACCTGGAAGGCCAGACGGCACGTTGGGTCCAGAGGCTGCAGGAGTACGACTTCACCTCGGAACATCGTAGAGGGAAGAGCCACGGTAACGCAGACGCCATGTCCCGAAGACCCTGTCCAGTAGAGTGCGGCCAGTGCACAAGAGTGGAAGAGAAGGAGCGTGTCGCAGTAGTCCGAGTAATTGTGGCAGTGCCTGCGGACGCCTGGGATAGCGCAGGCCTGAGGAGGGAGCAGCTGGTGGACGCAGACTTGGGGCCACTCTTGAGGGAAGTGGAGGCAGGGACAAGACCTACCTGGGAGGACATCGCACCAAGGGGCGCCACCTACAAGTCGTACTGGGCTCAATGGGACTCGCTGAAGGCCAGAGAGGGCGTGCTGTTCCGGGTATGGGAGTCACCCGATGGGAAGGCGCAGAGAGAACAGTTGGTACTTCCCCGGAGTAAGGTCCTGGAAGTCTTGGAAGAAGTGCACGCCGGTACTTCAGGAGGACACCTGGGAGCGAACCGAATGATTCACAAACTACGGCAGCGCTACTTCTGGCTGAGACTCCGAGCAGATGCTGGTGGTACACCTGGACCGCCTGGCACGCTACGATGGTGCTGTTCGGGACGACCAGCTTTGAGGAGGGAGCAGTGTCACCCGAGCGTCGGAACACCCTATAGACTGGGCGAGCAGCAGACGGGTCGGTGTTCGTCCCGCCCCCTCGTTTGTCTTATAGCGTTAAGAAGGGATGGCTGGGACAAAAAACATCACGGCGCCGCCTGTTTCTGTTCCACCTGTGTTCTCGAAATTACGGGATATTTCCTCTAATCTGGAACCTTCCGATCGACCCGCTGGCCCTATATAAGCAGCACGTCGAATTGGTGAGTCAGTCAGTTCTTGGTGTAAGGATGCAGTGCTAGTGTACGACGAGAAGACTGTGTACGTGCATCGGAGTATTGTCCGTAATTACTAGTGCAAGTGCCATTGTAACGGACGAACTGGTGAATCGTAATTGTGTGCATTACGTAATTCTGTGTAATTGGCAAGAGTTTAACTGTAAGTCGGTGGAAATAAAGAACATTTTTGAGTGGTGTAATTGGACTTTTCATTTCACGAACCCACAAAGTCACACTATGAAGCTTGGGACTTAAGTACTTACAGCATAGTAAGTCGCCACAAAAGGTGAGTGTCTCATAGAATATGAGAACCCTTAGTGGTCTACTGGGAAACATTAAGAGTCAGTTGGAGAATTTGATGTCAAGTCGGCATGTTGGCCGTAGTAGCTCAATGGGTTAGAGCAACTGCACGGAGACCGGGAGATCCGTTGTTCAAATCTCGGCAATGGCATTCAATTTTTCAGTCTGGTTCTACTGATGCAAACCTTAGTCTACACACGGCTGGTGTGGAAGAAATGATTATTTCCATCTTCAGTGGCATTGCCGTGGTTTTCTTTGTAGATCTCTGTGACAGTTGATAATCTGGAAGAAGAGCTTCCACTGAGTTACTGCCTACAAGTGCGGATAATCATTGCTTAATAACATCGCCTGTGAAAAAGTTTAAATGTGTAAGGTTGTTCGTTACACTCGGCATTTTCTGTCCAGATTTGTAGTGTAACGCTACAGTTTGAAAATATATTTCAAAAGGGGAGGTGGGTAGGTCCTGGCTTACAGAACTCAGTTGACCAACTTCTATGGACAAGACTTACTTTTTATATTGGAAGGAGGAATTTCAGGTAATTCCAAGTATTCTTCTTTCGTACTTGTTGACCTTGAATTACTTGTTGATCAACAACTGCATAAGAAAAAACAAAATTTCCCAATGCTTAAGGGCGTAGTAAGCGTATTTAACCTGTTGTACTCGTACACGTGGTTTAAATTTTGTTTGTTCTCTTTTTAGTGATTAACAGCTTACAATCTGTAAAGCTATATAATTTGCTATTTTTTACATTTAAGTGTAGGAATGCTGTTCTCCGTGTCGTTTTTTACTTTAGAAAACATTGTGTTCTTGGGCTGTTCGGTTTGCTCGGAGGATTCCGACAAAAATCTTTGGTGGTCTTTTCTTCTCTGTCAAGTACTTTCGTCTATCATCTATAATGTGTTGCACTTCCATTTGTTCTCGAACTACTTAATTTATTTATTTTTGATTTTTCGATTCCGCTGGACAACAAACTAACTTTTCTCTATTACGAAAACACTGGAATTCAGTGAACGTTTTATGCTGAATACGAATATGACTACAAATTTGTCAGATGTAGTCCAGTTTTGTTGTAATTACAAGAATTATAATTTTGGAATAATCAATAGAAAGAATTGCATTTTCTTAAACATCGCACTGTATGGCTAGGTTTACATCCATTAAGACGCCTCATTTTAGCTTGTCTGCTACACTGGACCTCAGGAGCATCCCTCACAGCCGACCAGCAATAATCCGCTAACATGGATGTACTCTATTTACCAAGATAACGTCTTTGGAATGTTGAAATTGCCTGTTGAAAGCACTCTCAATATTCATCAGAAACTACACCAGAATGTTTAGGAAAACTTCCAGATTATAGTGGAGAAAGTATCTTCGATGACACATTCCACCCCATTTGATGATAAGCAAGCAACATCTTAGATAAGAGTCAACATGAAAAATGCAATGCCATGACCGGGATTTGAACCACGGATCTCCTGGTTTCCGTCCAGTCGCTCTAACCCATTGAGCTACCATGGCCAACGTGCCGTCCTGACATTAAATTGTGCATTCGACTCATATGTCTCCCCGGTAGACCGCTAGGGGCTCTCGCATCCGAGATACACCGTTTGTGGCGACTTACTATCGTAAGTACTTAAGTACCAGGCTTCATCATTTAACTCTTATTATTTTAGTTAATTGATGGAAATGAATCATTTCTTCACACCGTGGAAACATATGAGTCGAATGGAGAATTTAATGTCAGGATGGCACGTTGGTCATGGTAGCACAAAGGCTAAGAGCGACTGGACGGAAACCAGGAGATCCGTGGTTCAAATCCCGGCCATGGCATTGAATTTTTCATGTGGACTCTACCTAACAAAGACCTTAGCTTATGTACGGCTAGTGTGAAGAGATGATTAATTTCCATTATTTTACTAAAGCAACATGTTATGTATAGTTTGGTGCACGACGGTTGCCCAGGAAATATGAGGTGATCTCCCTGAAAGATTCCCAAGCAGCACGTTATTTTCCTGTCCCAAGTCCTTCGAAATGTTGATCAAAAAGGAGTTCTCCGACTTCATCCTATGAAAATTCATTCTTTAATTTTAGCTGTACTTATCCTTAGAAATTTTGAAAGAAAATATCTAAGCGCTGGTCCATCTTTAACGAAATTTTTAATCAGACCCAGTTGCTGGGAGGGAGATTATTTTTAAAATCATCAATGACTGCTGCTTTACGTTCATTGCCCCATTCGCAGATTAAACAACATTTTGTAAATTCTTGAGGTAATTCAAGAAGAATCGCAAATATCTTTAAATCACAACATATTTTCCACTTAAATGTCATAATTTATGTAATTTAAAGTATATCTCATACTTTGTCTCGTTCATATGGACTGCGCAGCCAACTTGAACTGAAGGAAAAGTGTTTCCATCTTCAGTAATACAGCTTTAAGGCTCAGCGTGCAATCATCTAAATATAAGTCTCGAACAAGATCATTTAACTCATTTCGAGTCACTCTGTGTAAGTGGGATGATGGTAATAGAGCTCCAGATATATCTTCAGAAGTGCTGGACTTAGATACGTCGTCAGAATCAATTATATAGGACTCGAGTGGAAGTGGAAAAGGGAGGTCTTTGGAACTGGGGTGCTCTCTTTCAAGAAAGTAAATGTACACTTTTCGTGGGTCAGTGTCATTCAGGCTCTCCGTGAATAGAGCGTATGAAAATTAAATCGGCCATCTTCCTAGATGTTTAGTATCGTGGTTGCCATTTTAATCTGTTGCCCACTTCGAGGATTTCTATGGCCATATTAACCGAATATGAGAAAAGATTGACTACATATTACAGAGCAAATGGCAATTCATTTGCTGCGGAGCATATCAACTACATGGTGTTGGAGACGGAAAACAGGTGGAATTATGATTTTAACGGAACCAATATCTAGGTTGTATATAAGGCAGGTTCTCTTAACTGCTCAACTGCTCAACGTTTGTTATTCCGAATTTTTAATATGTTAGACGAAGTAACGAATCAATTTATAACTGTTCCCTTGCGGTAAGCTGTTGCTATATGGTTTTCGAGAATTAGCAAGAAGACGAAGGACGGGAAGAATGGCGGTTTAATAGGTTTATATAACCTCCTTAATAACACATGTTATCATAGCTCAGTGGCCAAATGCATGCTGAGCCTAGGATTCATTATTCGAAACCCTGTACGACACCGTAAAGAATGAAATTACGCTTTCTCTCTTCCACTAAGTTAATAGCTACAGGTTTTCGAAGAATGCCATAAGTTTTCAGCAGTTTAAATGATAATTTTTATGAAGGCAACTCCTAAATACTGTAAAACATCAACCTATTCTAACGATAAGCTAATATATAAAACAACAAGAAATTCAATAATTCTCATCTTGAGAAAAACAAACTTACAGCCGCAATATAACTGCGTATAAGCCAGTGTAGTATAGGGCATTAAATTGAAAAGATAAATTCTGTGTTAATCCTGGTTATAAATAGCCATTTATTAGAAATTAGAAAAGAAAGACGTTATTGGAAAAATAATGGTACTTAGAAAACAAATTAACAGGCTGTCATTTCTTCATGAAGCCACGTCATAAATTTGAAACATTTGAGATTTATAGAAAACGTATTTTTGCAAGAATAAGTAATTTTTTGTAACCATTTGTTTAAAGTCGCCTAACTGCATGGTCTTATAGCGACTTATAAAAAATTAACACATTTACAAACTTTAATACAAGTTATACAATGACATATACGTTACATTATACAATTGATTTTACAGTGTCTAACTTGAATTAACAATGCCATATGTGTTTTAAAAAATATTTAACATTTAAATTTTAACAAATTTCAGCAAGAATGCATTGTGTAGTACATTTTACAATAATTTGTTGTATAGATTGGTACATTAAAAAAAAACTGTATTAATCTATTAAATGCGATAGGCAGATGTAGATTGCCTGTAATCTTCAATTTCTCTCTGTAGATGTCATATTGCTGGTAGTTCTCGATTATAAGCTGAATGGTGTTTCTTGTATTGCAGGCAGTGCATTCGGGTGGCTGTTCCTTAGATAGCATATAGGAGTGACTGAGTTCCGTATGTCTAATTCGAATTCTAGTTTATGAGTATTTGGTCTCGGTGACCTAGGAAATTAACTGAAAATGGCTCTGTAGCATTATTTCTTGCAACATGAAGCTTGCTTTTCAGAGAATTAACCCAAGATTGTTTCCATGTGTTGCAGAGTGATCTTTTCAAATAAACGTTGACGTCTTGAAAAGGCACTTTAGCATTGTGATTTATACTTGGTAGATTAGTTGCATCCTTGGTAGCTTTTTCAGCCGAATGGTTTCCACAAATGTCAGTGTGCGAGGGCACACATTAACACAACGGTTCTGTTTTCATAGAGATGCTGTGAAGCTTGTAATGTATTTCATTGATGAGAGAATGAGTTGCTGAAAGATCTTGGATCGCTAAAAGAGCACTCCTGGAGACAGTGAGCACGAGAAAAGGTGCATTACTGTCCATTTCATTAATATATGACAGAGCTTCCTAAGCAGTAAACAATTCACATGTGAAAATAGTACATAGGTTTGGTAGTTTGTGAAGTATCTGGTGCTCAGGGTCAATAACTATTGCACATCCACCACCGTCATTAGTTATCGAACCATCAGTGTATATGTGTCTATAGTCTGGATATTTTTTAGTGCTTCTTTGAACAACTGTTTATAAATTCTACTGTGGACATCGGCTTTTGGAGTTTTGTGTGCAAGGTCAAAGTTAGGTTTTTCTGGACTGGGTGAAGTCTCCAAGAAGGAAAATCCTTATATGGGGTTGTTTCCATAATTGGAGGAATACTGCAGTTTAGATTTTCCAGCATTTGTTGGATTCTCATATGAAATGGTGCTAAGTTTGTAGGGATTTTTGTGTTCTTAAAAGTGCAACCTGTTCTTTTCAGGAAAGATGTAATCATACATTTGACACTTTGGGTTAAATTTGAGCTTTAGAGCATAGGAAACACTCAATTTATTTCGTGGAACAACTAGAGGGGGTTCATTAGCTTCAATTAGTAAACTATTAACTGGACTAGTCCAAAATGCTCCAAGTGCTATTTTCACTGAAGATGTCTGAAATGAGTCCAGCATTCTAAAGGCTGAGGTTTTAGCAGAGTTATAAACTACACAACCATAGTCCAGTTTAGATCTTATAATGGACATTTAGGAAGTAATCAGTACCTGAAAGTCTGGTCCCCAGTTTCGTGCAACTAAAGATTTAAGAACACTTAATCTTCTGAGAGGGTAGAGTCAGACTGAAAAATTCAATTACATAGCCGGGATTTGAACCACGGACCTTCTGGTTTCCGTCCAGCTGTTCTAAACCATTGAGCTACTATGGCCAACGGGCCAACATGACATTAAATTCTCCAACTGACTCGTGTTTTTTCCGAGAAACCACTTAGGAGTTCTCAAACACATGAGACAACTACCTTAATGGCGACTTAAAATGCACGGCTACTGTGAAAGAACAATTAATTTCCATTAATTGTATCTAATAGTGTTCCGAACTATAAAGGCCGGGCCTTAAAGTACATACAGCATAGTATGTACAGTAGTAGTATAGTATGTATATGCACTTTCATAGTGCATCCTACACACAGATAGTGTGAAAGAACAACTAATTTCCATTTAATCTTCGGCCACACTCATCACGTACAAGTTTCATGTGTCGTATTTCTTGTCGAAAACCATTCATAAAATTTTGACAGTTTCTACCTTAGAGATTATCTGACCATTCATCATTAAAATTGGTGCTGGAAAGTGCAACTTTCTTTTATTGAATATACTATATTTTTGTACTGGGAACTGACAATTTGAAGCCAGTAGATGTGGTCCAACCATCAAGGGATTTCAGGGCATTCTATAGGATTTCTTGTGTTGCGTCTGTTACTTCCAGCACAAGTAATTGTGAAGTCGTAAGCAAAATTATAGCCTTTTACTGGATTTCTTATTTTTGTGAGAATATCATTTATGGTTACTAAGAATAAGTTAACACTAATAACATATCCTTGAGGAAGTTCGTTTATTACAGTGATCTTCTTTGATAATACACCATTTGCTCGTACTTTGAATCTGTCGTTTAAGAAGAAAGTTATAGATGAAGTGGATCATATTGCTAGATATGTTGTTACGTATTAATACAGAAAGCACGTTATTTCTCCATTCCATATCATAAGCTTTCTCCAGGTCAAAAGAGATTACGTTGGCGTGTTGTTTCTATATGAATGCTTCATGTATATCAGACTCTAACGCTATTAGACTGTCCAAAGTTGAATAGGAGTCTGTAAATCCACACTGAGCAGGGTTAAGAACTTTGATTGTTCCAGAGTCCAAGAGATGATTGTTAACTATTTTTTTTTCATTATTTTACGCATGGTACATGTTAGGGATGTTGGTCTATTATTTTCTGGTAGACAATGGTCTCTGTCTGACTTAGGTGTAGGTATCCCATATCTTGTTGTAGATAGCGAACAGGTAAATTAAACCTGCTTTCGGTAGTTTTTTCAAAAACTCATAGGGGATGTCATCAGGTCCCATGCTTAATTTTCTGCAGGACTGAAGAGCACTTTCCATGTACCTAAAAGTAATTTGTCATTACATACTCGATTTGTTTCCGAGACTGAGTTAAGAGACTGGAGCCTCACATTTTAGTTTCAGGAAATCGGCATAATGGTCCCTCAAAATCCAACCTCTGCCGTCCTCGTCCCGAGGGGTGGGCAACAGGAAGTAGGGGACTGACTGATGGGGTGATGTACGGTGCGGACCTGGTGTACCCCAGGACCTCTACGGCTGCCACGAAGGCCCATTAGTAACCCCGAAAACTGCCAGAACAGGCTCTGGTGAAATCTCTCGACTAGGTTGCTCCGCGAGATAAGAGTGTTCCTTCAAACACCCAAACCATGGTCCACTTCGGTGTTTGACCCCTTTTGTTTACTTTTCTTTTTCTTTTTACTCCATGAACACACGTCTGACGGGTAACATAGCGCGGGTGGTTGGAGTGGGAAGCTCAAGGAGTGACTGGTTAACGCGTAACTCCCAGTCCCTTGTTATCATGTAGGACTGTGTTCGTATCCGCTGATAAAGGTCAGTCCCGCAGAGGGGCCATTGCATTAGCTGTTACACTCCTGAAGGCGATTGGGTCCCTCTGTCTTTACACTGGGAGGTGTGACCCTAAGGTGAACAAGGTCCAAGCCCAGAACTCTCACCTAAGCCGGGGTGGCGCCCAGGATGTGAGCACGCCATCGGAGACGTTTGCAATGGTGGAGGACATTACCGCTATGGGACCTACATTTAAACCAACAACTGTGAAGGTAAGTGGAAAGGAAGGTGTTGAGCACCGTGGTCCTTCTACTTAGTTGTAACCAGAACTGAGGAAGCTAAGAACTTTCTCTCACTAAACCCTTTCATCATCCAAAAGGGTTTGGATATAATAGCTGGTCCGGTGAAATCATGTATACGATCAAGAAATGGCACGCTCCTGGTGGAAGCACACTCTGTCTCCCAGGCAGCAGTCATATTGAAGGTGACCCTATCAGGCAGCTACCCGGTCAACGTCACAGTCCATAAGAGCCTCAACTGCTCGCGCGGAGTGGTAAATACCCATGCGTTTGACGGCATGGCCAATAAGGAAATTACTGAGAACCTACAAGACCAAGGTTTGACGGCCGGAAACTGCGTGCAGCGTAGAGAGCGAGGGGAATTGGTTACTATCTGTACCCTGTTCCTGACCTTTGATCGGTTAGATCTCCCACAAAGGATCAGGCAGGGCATGAGACCATTGAGGTGCGCCCCTATATTGCGAACCCCCTACGATGCTTTAAGTGTCAGTGCTTCGGACACACTAGTGTGTTCTGCAACCGGACGCCGGCTGTGCTGCAGAACACCCATCCAGCTCTAGGGACTGCCCACGCTTCGTCGAGGAAAAGGCGATCCAAGAGATCCGGGTGAAAGAGAAGGTTTCCTTTTCGGAAACCCGGAAGCTCGCGCGTACCCGAATACCATACCTCCCGCGTCTGCTACTTATAGCTCAGTAACCGCTAAGCCCGTGCCGAGGAGAGAGATTGCCACTCTGACCAGCACCATTAATGAGGCATCTATATCTGATAAAGTCCTCGTTCCATCCCCAAAACCGAAGCCTGTCAAAACAACCTTGTCTGCACCTTCGTCGCTTAAGCCTCCATCTGGAAGAAGATCGCCAGCTATGTCACCGGGTAAAGCAACAACCTCCAAGACTGAGAAGCCGGTTGTGTATGATGCATCTCCGAAGCAGTTCAAGACCAGCTACAAGAGGTCCGACTTTCTCAAGGATACCAGCCAAGCCGTCAGCCGTAAGAAGAGTCCCTGGGCATCCAAAAGCTCCTCCCCTGAGTAGTCTTCGGGTGAGGACTCTGAAGGACGCTTGTCCTCCTCGTCGGTCACCGTCTCCAACCGTTTTGGGGCCCTTGAACCGAAGTTCTCCATCGTGAAAGGGGCCTCATTCGTGGAGATGGAACAGGAGGATACGGACCAGTCTGCCAGGACGACATCCAGAAAACGACCCGATAATTCGGACGTTAAAGGGGTTAGCCCTAAACCAAAAACGAAGGGCAAACTAATTCGGCCACCTTCGAAGTCGTCATGAGGTGAAATAACCTCTAAACTTTTATCCCACCGTTTAAATGGCGATTCTCCAGTGGAACATAGTGGGCTTAGGGCACATCGCCCAGAGCTTGATTTACTGCTTAATATGCACGACCCACGAGTCGTTTGCTTGCAGGAGACTAAACTGCGTCCTCAGGATTTCTTTGCACCAAGGCGCTCTACTCCCTTCCGGCGTGATCTTGCCCCGGAAGAGGGTATTCCGGCACACGGAGGGACGATGGTACTGGTCATAGATGACGTATATGTGGACGTGATACCTTTACGCACTAACAAACAGTCCGTTGCTGCCCGTATAGTACTGCCGACGATAGAGCTGGTCATCTGCAACATGTATACTCCACCCTCAGATGACCTATCACTTACCACGCTCCAAGATCTGGTTGTTCAGTTACCTACCCCATATCAGTTGGTGAGGGACTTCAATGCCCATCACCCTCTTTGGGGCTCCACTCGCACTTGTACAAAGAGTAGAGTTCTCTCCGATTTCATGGACAATAGCAACCTGGTTCTCCTGAACACCGGAGAACCTACGTTTCTTTCCGATGCCTTCAACACTTTTTCGCATATGGATTTGTCAGTATGCTCACCGCAGTTAGCAGTGTCCCTCCAATGGAACGTCATCTCTGACCTGCACCCCAGTGACCACTTCCCGTATCTTATCAGTCTCCTGCCACACAACGTGTGTTACACACGCTTGCCTACCTGGCGTTTTGATCACGTCAACTGGGCCCTTTACACTCAGTTGGCGGTTTTTAGCTATGAGGAGCGCGTTTCTGCTAACGAGCTCGTAGAAAATCTTAGCGAGCGAATACTTGCCGCCGCAGAACGGTCTATTCGGCGTTCATCTCCTAAATCTCGTCGCCGTCCTGTGCCATGGTGGACGGATGACTGCCGGAATGCAATCCGTGCCCTTAGGGTTTTCCTACGCCACCCCACAATGGAGAACTTTATTCATTACAAGAAGATGCGTGCCAGGTCTCGGCAAGTAATTAAGGATTGCAAAAAGAAACCATGGTTAAGGCGCGTGGCCGGAAAATCGACCTACATTCCGATTGCTGTTTTGAAGACTCCTTCAGGCGTAATTGTGGATCCGTTAGATGTGGCTAACACTCTTGGAAGTGCCTTCGCTCACAAATCTAGCACCTGAGTTCCTCTCAATTAAACATCAGATGTAATCTCAAGGTTTCTACTTTCCTTCTGGGAACCTTGAAGACTACAGTGGCCTTTTCAGCATGTCAGAGCTAGAGCACGCACTTTCACCTTCCCGCACGAGGACCAGACGGTATCCACGTGCGATTCTTACAACATCTCTCTCCCGAATGGAAGGCTTTCCTACTGGAGGTCTACAACCTTTTCTGGGTTGACGGCAGTTTTCCTGATAAGTGGCGGGAAGCCACCATCATTCCAATTTTGAAACCCGGGAAGGACCGACATCTTGCTTCCGGCTACCGTCCTACTTCTCTCACCAGCTGCGTCTGCAACGTGATGGAACGCATGATCAATGGGCGGTTGGTGTGGTGACTGGAAACACACAGCTTACTGATGAACATCCAGTGTGGTTACCGACGTCGCCGTTCGACAATAGACCACCTCGTGTCCATGTCGACACAGATCATGAACGGTTTCCTGCATAACTATCAGACCGTGGGCATATATTTCAACTTCGAGAAAGCTTGTGACACCTGTTGGCGTTCAGGTCTGTTACGCACTCTGCACAGCTGGAAGCTACGTGGACGCCTAACCGTGTTCGTTTTGGAGTTTATGAACGATCGCGTTTTCCGAGTTAGAATCGACTCGGTTTATTCAAACCTTTTTATCCAAGAGAACGGGTTCCTACAAGGATCGGTTCTAAGTGTTACACTGTTTGCAATTGCGATTAATTCTATCTCTAACTGCGTTACTCGAGGTGTCTCATCGTGCTTATTCGTGGACGATTTCACCGTCTACTGTACTTCTCAGCATACTCCGTTCTTAGAGCGTCGTCTTCAGCAATAATTGGACAACCTTTTGGACTGGAGCTTGAAGAATGGCTTTAGGTTCTCTACTGAGAAGACAGTATGCGTTAACTTCTGGTGTCGCCAGAGTCGGTTACCACCCATCCTCCGAATAGGTCGCCAGTTTTACCATTTGCCGATGAAACTAGGTTCCTCGGACTGGTTTTTGATAGGAGCCTTAGCTGGTTCGCGCATATAGCACAGTTGAAAGCACGATGGGAGCGTGCTTTAAATCTCTTGCAGGCTTAATGGGAAATCGTGGGGAGCGGATCGCGCAGTGCTGCTTCGTTTATATCGCACCCTGATCCGGTTCAAGCTGGACTATAGGTGCATCGTTTATGCCTCAGCTCGTCCATCTCTGCTGAGGAAACTAGACACGGTCCATCACTCCGGCCTTCGTTTAGCTACTGGGGCATTTCCAACTAGCCCAGTTGTAAGCCTCTATGCCGAGGCGGCAGAACCTCCTCTGCAATTTCGGCGGGAGGTTTTGCTAGGAAACTACAGCTGTGGGTTAAACACCATGCCTGCGCATCCGACGTTTGCACCATTTTTGATACCTTCTTTGACGTGCTATATAGCAACAGACGTTCAACTCCAAAGCCGCCAGGTTTTCGCTTCCGGAAGCTTCTATTACGGCATGCCCTTGAGCTGCCCAAGATGCTCCCTAGGGGCGTAAGTTGCGGGCAGCACCTGTCGTGGATCTTGGTATGACAAAGCACACCAAGTCCACGACGCCCCAGAGTAGTATCCGGAGGTTGTTTTTAGAAATTTTATCAGTCTATAATGATTTTGTTTTAATTTATACCGACGGTTCCAGAAGCCCTGCCGGTGTTGGATGTGCATATGTCCATGGGGCCGAACCCTTTACATTCCGTCTCCATGGCAGCACTTCCATTTACACGGCAGAGCTCCATGCAATACACCGAGCTATCTTATATATTCGCTGCAGAAGGTTGGGTGATAGCCTAATCCTTAGTGATTCCCTTAGCGCACTCAGGAGCCTTCGTGAGCTGTACAACTACCATCCCCTTGTACAGAGGATCCAGGACGCCCTCCACGTTTTGCACGTCTCAGGTGTAAGCGTGGTGTGTGCATGGGTTCCTTGTCACGTGGGCCTACAAGGGAATGAAATGGCGGTTTCGGTGGCTAAGGTGGCACCTAATGTTACCCTTATTTTGGCCATTTCGGAAAACTTTGGACTTGTCCGTAGAGCGGCGCACTTGTGCTGGCGCGAGGAGTGGTCTGCTCTGCGCGACAACAAGCTTCGAGCAGTGAAGGAGCTTCTGATAAACTGGGTGACCTGTCGCTTATCGCAGCGGCAGGTTTCCATTTTAGCTCGGTTGCGCATTGGGCACAGCAATTTTACTCACAAATTTTTATTGAACCGGACCCCGGCTCCAGTTTGCCTGCTGTGCGGTGCCGAACTGTCGGTATGACACGTTCTTTTAGATTGCTCTAACCTAGAACGTCTCCGCAGATCTCTCCAGCTGCTGGCCAGCTTGACAGTGATACTCTCGGATGACGAGACGGCAGTGGGCAAAGTTTTAGCGTTAGTTTTAGCTCTCAATTTTAGAATCTAGTCCCCAGCAATTGGGTTTTTTACTGTTTTACCCCTTTAATGGTTTTAAGTGTCCCTTTTAGTCTTTGCCACTCCGTCGTGCCTTGGTTTTATCTCTATTTTGTTTAATAGATTTGTCTTTTAGCGTGTTAGTCTTTTAATCAGTTTTACCACAATTGGCTTTTTAAGGGCGCTGATGACCTAGAAGTTGAGCGCCCTTAAACCAATTCATCATCATCATCATCGTCATCATCATCGTCATCGCCATCGTCCTCATCTTCATCTTCATCATCTTCATCATCATCGGGATGATAATTAGAATCGCTTAATATGGCAGCAAATTTTTCTGCAAACGTGTCTACTATTACTTTTGCTTCGCTTATTGGAGGTTCATCTTCTGAAGGCTGCAAGAGTATTGTGGAAGGTGGAAACACTCCTACTTTGTTCCACAAATCTTGTTTTGGAGTTTTATTGTTTAGGAAAGAGACGTAGGTTAACCAAGAGTTTCTCTTGCTTTCTTTGATAATTTTAGGTGCGTATGCCCGTAGCTTTTTGAATTCAATTTTATTTTGTATCGTGGGGTGTCAACGTATCTCTTATAGGCTTTTTTTCCTTTGATGGATAGTTTGCATGTCCCATTCCACCAAGGAACAAACTTTCTTGAGTGATCAATTTAGGTTTTAGGTATGCTCATTTTGCTGCCATTTCTATGATGCTGGTAAACTTAGTCAAAATGTCATTAATTGAAATATTTTTCAAACTTAGAAGGTGTGGGTAACCAGCAAATATTTACGCTTACATTCGAACTAAATTTCTGCCAATGAGCACGATTAAAGTTCCATTTTACTATTGGTACATTATGCTTGCGTCTATTACCTGTGTTTATTATAATTGAAAAATGGAAACGTCCATATGGTTCACAGTGTACTGACCAGTTGAATACATATGAGATATCAGCTGAACAACTGGCTTCATTTATGTTACTTAAGGATCCATGTGTAAAACCGTAATATGTAGGTTCTGGTGAGTAGTTAACACCGAGCCCAGACCATTTGACCTTGGAGTTCGGACCATTTTACCTTGAAAAAGTCACGTACAAGATTAGAGGCGTACTGGGTCGATTTCCGGTTTTGGTTAGGAGGTGCTGTTTTGGCGATCATAATGCCGCGCATCGTCTTGACTTGTGGCATCTGCCACCCACCCCTGACGCACCCCTACGCAACTCCCCGCACTCTCTTAACTCTCTGCATCTCCCACTCACCCCCAAACACCCTCTTTATCCTTTGCATCTCCCGACTCACCCTCAGGCACCTCCACGCACCCTCTATACTGGCTGCAAACCCCGACGCACCCCAGAGACCTCCGCTTATCCTCTTAGCTCTCTGCATATCCCCCTCAGCCCCAGGCACACTACTGACCCTTTGCATACCCCAACGCATACTCAGGCATCCATACGCACCCTCTGGACAGGTTGCATCCCCCGACGCACCACGCACACCCTCACCAGGCACCCTCACGCACACCTGTGCACCTTCATCCATCCCATACACCCCCGTGATACTCCGACGTACTCTCAGGCAGCACCACACACCCTCTTTATTTGCTGCATCCCCCGGAGACTTTCACGAACTGACCAGGTTGGCCACTGGTTACAGAAAGGGCATTTAATGCGTCGGTGTACCATAGTTGACCTAATGGTCTAAAAGTGGTTATATTTTTTCTTATTAACCATACAGTGGAATAAAGGTCACGTGATTTCAGAAGGAGGAATGGAGACTGGCAAGTATACAGTTGGGCGACCAAAGATGAAAAGTAGGAAAACCTGGTGGAAACATTATTAAAAATAATGCCCGAAGTGACATGTAAGTTTTTTGATTGGTTAAAATAAGAATGTTTTTGATTGGTCGAGAGGGGTAAAGGATGACGTGTGATTGCTGGAAATAAAAGAGTTTCTGTTTGGTTGGAAAAAAGCTGGAACAAAGAAATATGGGAACTAAAATAGAAATTAAAACGTGGCGAGGAAGTGATGTGAGAGTAAAAAGTAGGCAGTTTCCTATATTGTAATCGCATAAATCTCTGGAATATATCTGGTCTTGCCTCTTAGCTCATAAGTCCCTGTTTCTTGGAAACGCAAAACCGCAAAAATCTGGTAAGTTAAACCTGAGAAGGCCACCAAGTGGTAACCATTGTCATTTACACAGGCATTTAGTACGTTCAGTCTCTTCCGGGTAACAGAAAAACCGCAAATATGCAAATTGTACGACACCAGGTGCGTGTATATATGCGATCGCAGTTTCCTGCCTCCGCTTCCTGCTGGAAATATGCAATAACATTCAACTCCATTAACATGCATTAGAGGAATAATCAGTTTAGAATGCATGACGTTTACGTGCTTTTGAGATAGCTTACAAGTGATTTAGTTGAAATTTTCAACAAAAGTTTTCCAAATGATTTTCCCTTTTGAGTATTGGAAAATTCAGACAAATAACAAGGAATATGTAATTTACACTCTTTCATGAACGTCTCACCTCCTTCCTTAACGTCTCACCTCCTTCATATTCACGTTAATTTTTCATCTTGTTCTTTTAAATTACTCTCACATGAATTTCTGACCTCAGACGTCTAAGTTAAGCTTTCACATGAATTTCTCTCCATGTTCTTCTACATACTCTCCCATGAATTTCTCAACTTAGTCTTCTAATTTTACAAATTAACATGAATTTCTAACCTCGTTCTTCTAATTTACTCACATGATTTTCTCACCTCATGCTTCTAAGTTAAACTTTCACATGAATTTGTCACCTCCTTCTAATTCAAACATGTATATGAATTTCTGATCTAAGTCTTCCAAATTACACATTCACATGAATTTGTCACCTCGCTCTTCCAAATTACACATTCACATGAATGTCGCTCCTTGTTCTTCTAATTGACACTTTGGCATGAATTTCTCACTTCACTCTCTCTGGGGCCTTTTGCTGTATTTACTGGGTTTTGTGTCATTTAGAGGTTTGGGAGACGAATTTAGGGTCTTTGCGAGGTATTTACTGGCTTTATGCTGTATTTAGCGGTGTTTGAGACGTGTTTATATGCCTTTTGGAGCGTATTTAGTGGCTTAATATATATTTTGCTGTATTTAGAGGCTTATTGAGGTGTATTTAGGATATTTTTGGTGTATATAGAGGCTTCTGGGGCACATTGGGTTCTTTTTTTAAAGGTATTTAAGGTATTTTTGATGTATTTTGGGGTTTTGCAAGGTATTTCATTGATGTTTTTATAT
The DNA here is from genome assembly GCA_030765055.1 of Mantis religiosa. Taxonomy (NCBI): domain Eukaryota; kingdom Metazoa; phylum Arthropoda; class Insecta; order Mantodea; family Mantidae; genus Mantis; species Mantis religiosa. Next base: position 154,022,447 of record CM060947.1, read on the forward strand.
AATCTAGAGCCTCTGTAGTTTTAGTAAGAGGCTTCTGGGGCTGTATTTACACTTTTGCGACTTATTTAGTGTCCTGAGGGATGCACTTGTTACTATATGGTATAATCTAGAGCGTCTTGGTATGTATTTAGAGGCTTTCGGGACGTATTTACTGGCGTTTTGATCTATTTAGTCGCTTATGGGTCGTATTTAGCGTCTTTTTCCTGTATTTACCGGCTTATGGCACGTATTTGGAGTTATTTTAGACGGTATTTAGTGGCTTTGGATGTATTTTTCGGACATTTCGCTGTGTTTAGAGGCTTATTGGGGTGTATTTAGGATACTTTTGTTGTATTTAGAGCCTTTTCAGGCATATTCAACGGTTTTTAAAAGGTTTTGAGGTCCTTTTCATGTTTTTCGAGGCTTTGGAACGTATTTACTGGCTGTTTGTGTAATTTAAGGGCTTGGGCGACGTATCTGCGGCTTTTGGAGGCGGATTTACTGGCCTTTGCTATATTTAGGGGCTTTTGCGAGGTACTTACTGCCTTTTTGTTGTAATTTAGTGGTTATGGAGACCTATTTAGAGGGTTTTGGGACGTATTTAATGGCTAGTCTATATTCTATAACTCTCATTTATTGATTTAATTGTAGATTAGCATCATTTCGTTTTCTCTTTCCTACTTCCTGAATAGTTAGATTCTTTAAAGTATTCATTTAAATTGTTCAAGTGCCTTTCAATAGACGGCAATAGACGTTTTAAATTTCTTATAGCATCAATATTTAAAGCTATTACATAATCATTGAAACAATTATATATAAAATGTGCTGAATTTTAAAGAATTAAATTATATTATATGCAAAAATTACATTATCACAATAATCTGCACCAGTAAATGTTTGCGCTTTTAGCAGATAATCTTCAATACTTTCAATGCTTTCCGATATAGCCCAATCCGTTTTTGTTATGTAAACGAAGGAATTATCACTTTCACACTTTATAAAGGGGGAGGGCATGTCGCAGTACAAGCTGATGTTGACTGTATGTGCGGGTGATATGCCGACGTCAAGCGTGATGAAACGACTCTCCATTTTCCGGTGGCTGCTTTTGTGATTCCTCAATGATTAAGAGTAAATGTTCGTCACCTGGAAGCCTCCTCTCACTGTTACGCGTCTGCTTTTTCGGAATATTCTCGCTTCCTCTCTTCCGTCGCGCTCTGCTTGGGACTCTATAATGTGATAATTCCTTCGTTTATATGAAAATGACGGATTGGGATACAATATCTAAAAACACTGCGTATTGAAGATTATCTACTACAAGCCTAAACATTTACTGCTGCAGAGTATTGTGATAATGTGTATAATATTATATACATAATGCATATAATATTATTGTAATTTTTGCAGGTTCCGATAATTTTATAAATAATTGTTTAAATGATTATGTAATAGTTTTAAATATTGATGCTATAAGAAATTAAAACGTATATTCCCGTATAGGCACTTGAACAATTTAAATGAATTCATTAAAGAATCTAGCTATTCAGGAAGTAGAAATGGAGGAGAAAAATTATGGTAATCAGCAATTAAATCAATACAATAGGGTAATAGAATATAAAATTTCTTCATTATTCTTGAAATTAACCTCTTATATCCATTCACAAATATAAACATTGTCCCTAGTTACAAATATAGGAAATAATAGTCTGATTGGTACACAATTAAGTATATGATTTTCTGCATAAAAACCAGTAAATACGTTCCAAATCCGTTAGGTACATCAAAAAGACCTTAAATATTTTAAAAAGCTGCTAAATACCGTCCAAAAGCCCCTAAATACACCAAAAATATCCCAAATACACCACAAGGAGCCTCCAAATTCAGCAAAAAGGGCCTAAATGCACACCAGAAACCCTAAATACTTCAAAAAGCCATTAAATACGTCTCAAAACCCTCTTAATATGTCCCCAAAACCACTAAATTACACCAAAGAGCCAGTAAGTACCTCGCAAAAGCCTCTAAATATAGCAAAAGGCCAGCAAATACGCCTCCAAAAGGCCAAAATACGTCTCCCAAGCCTCTAAATTACACAAAACAGACAGTAAATACGTTCTAAAAGCCGCTAAATACATGAACAAGGCCTTAAATACTTTCAAAAGCAGCTAAATGCAGCCGAAAAGCCTCTAAATACACCTCAATATGCCTCTAAAGACAGCAAAATGACCGTAATACAACCCAAAGCCACTAAATCCGGTCCAAAATGCCTCTGAATACGTCTCAAAAGCCGCTAAGTACGCCTAGAAAGCATCCACATACACAAAAAGACCCAGTAAATACGTCCCGAAAGCCTCTAAGTGCATCCCAAGGAGCTCTACATAATTACCATACGGTCACAAATGCAGCCCCAGAAGCCTCTTAATACAACAGGGTCTCTCGATTACACAAAAAAGCCAGTGAAATACACAAAAAATTACCCAAATACACCCTAAGAAGCCCCAAATACAGAAAAGGGCCTGTTTCCAAGCCCAAAATCCCTAAGTACTTCAACAAACCAGTAATTACGTCCTAAATCCTTCTAAATACGTCTCCAAAACCACTAAATTACACCGAAAAGTCAGTAAATATCTCGCAAAAGCCTCTAAATACGCCTCAAAAGTCTCTAGATACTCAAAAAAAGACTCTAAATACGCCTCAAAAGCCTGTAATGACACAGAAAAGTAAGTAAATAGTTCGAAATGCCCCTAATTACACCAAAAGTATCCCAACTAAACCCTAAGATGCCTCCAAATACAGCAAAAGGGGTCTAAATACACATCAAGAAGCCCTACATGCTTCAAAAAGCCAGTAAATAGGTCCCAAAGCCCTCCACATACGCCTCCAAAACCACTAAATTACACCAAAGTCAGTAAATACGCCCCAGAAGCCCCCAATACGTATCCAAAGCGTCTAAACTACACAAGCAAAGCAAGTAAATACCTTCAAAAGCCCCTAAATACACCAAAAGGACCTTAAATAGAAATTAATTGTTGTTTCACACTAGCCCTGTGTAGGACGCACTATGAAAGGGTAGAGCCAGACTGAAAAATGCAATGTTAAAGCCGGGATTTGAACCACGGATCTTCTGGTTTCCGTCCAGCTCACTCTAACCATTTGAGCTACTGTTGCCAACGTGCCCACATGACATTAAGTTCTCCAACTGACTCGTGTTTCTCCCGGTAAACCACTAGGAGTTCTCAAAAACACATGAGACAACTACCTTAATGGCGACTTACTATGCAGTAAGTACTTTAAGGCCCGGGCTTTATATTTCCGACCACTATTAAGTACAATTAATGGAAATTGTTCTTTCACACTAGCCGTGTGCGTCTCGAAATTTATGCGATACAATATAGGAAACTGCCTACTTTTCACTCTCACATACTTCCACGCCTAGTTCTTCTAATTTGCACTTTATTTCCCCGTATTTCTTCGTTCCAGCTTTTGTTCCAGCCAATTAGAAACGCTTTTATTTCTAACAAACACACGTCTGCCTTTACCCCTCTCGACCACTTAAAAACATTCTTATTTCAACCAATCAAAAACCTTACAGATGTGCGGGCCAACCCAGGTTCATGGAATTAAATTAAAACCCTAAAGCTTTTATCAAACCTTAATATTTGAATTTATTTTCTTGCTACACTTTGCGCTCACCAGTACATACACATACAATAACAATACTTCTGTCATATCTTCATATAGTATTTACTTCCAGCTACATTTTGTATGGATCAACCCAGACACATAAAAGTAAAAATCAACTTCTGGTCCCGAACTGAGAGGAAAGAGCCCCATAAAACAACACGGCTCACCAAAAGGCAACGCATGAAAACCCAAAGAGAGTATCGGGAAACCCGAACATGGAGCACTTACCCTCAGACACAGACGCGACGTGAGCCAGGCACACACTACACTGCCGGTTCAAGGGAGCCACCCAAGAAGCCTCGGGCACCGCAGCGCCCCCAAAGAGGAACGGCGGAATACCAAAGCAACGTGACAGCAGTGCCCTCGAACCGGAAGGGCAAGTAAAAATGTGCCAGAGAGAAAACAAACGGCACAAACACACCCTCCCCATCGGAAACACAGGGTGGAGAAGCTAAACGGAAAGAAAGGAAAGGCTGAAAGAAACAAAGGAAAGGAAGAAGGCCCCGGAAGGATGAAGCCCCAAGAAGGAAACCCTAGGAGAGTCGGACGAGCACCAGACATCATAGAAAGTCTGCCCCGGGTAGCAATAAGTATGTGTACTGGGTACACTAGTTGAGTCTTTCCACCTTCACAGCTGTGACATACCATACGTCACTCTTACTCTGAGAACACTGTCTCCTTTTATACAAACAGTCGGGTCGTAGAGAGCAGGTGTGAAACGGAGTTTCGTTTTTTTTACCCTCACAGCCGTGACACACCATACGTCACTCTTTCACTGAGAACACTGTCTCTTTTTACACACACTGTTGTGACGTAGGGAGCAGGTGTGAAACTGAGTTTCCTTTTTTTTCACCCTCATAGCCGTGACATACCATACGCTGAGAACACTGTCTCATTTTACACACGCACAGCAGTGACGTAGAGAGCAGGTCACCTGAACACTGGCGGCAAATCTTTCAGGGGCAGAAGTGAACAGAGGCAAAACGTTACCAAAGGGCAGCAGACTAGTCCTCTGAAACGCCTTACAACAGCCAGGCCGGTCACGAAAGAGTGACCAAAGCAATAGACGGGTGACGTGGCTTGAAGTCGAAGTAGCAGAAGAAGCGAAGCTAGCTCCCACGTGGCGATTCTCCCGAGGTTGTGATGTAGCTTGGCAAACGTGAAGGTCACTGTCACACCGGGTCGGCCGGGTGGGTCTGGCGCGAGGCGGAAAAATCAAGGATGGCAGAACAGGCAAGGACCACGGAAGGAGATGAGGAGGCTGAATCATAAAACAAAAGCCAGAAACGGAACCAGAAGCAGAAGAGGTAACCTAAGAATATTAACTAGCAAAATTTGTAGAATATTTTTAGGTCATAAGGGGCATAAAAATCTTTGAAGGACAAGTAATAAATATTTACAAACGAGTAACAGTAATAAATCTCTTTAAATAAATAACAATAAGGATAAATACCATTGAAGTGACCAATACCAATAAACACTTTCAAGAGTAACATTAATACATTTCTTTAACAGCATAACAATAATAAAATTTTAACAATAAAGAAAAAATACCTTTAGACAGTATTAAGCACATCAACATAATTGGGCACATTATATATAAACAAGTAAATAACACACTATAACATGGGTACCCAACAATTTTGTAAATGACACTCACACAGGAAAAACACACACAAAGAAAGAGATATGCCGGCATAGAAAGAGAGAGGAAAGTGAAGGTGAGTACATGCCTAGCAGCATGGCACGCGAGCGACACGCATCACAACACAACCGTGCCCCGAGGTCAAGAGCACAGAAGCAAAACAAACACGGGAACGAAAACAAACACTGAAATACCAAAACAAACAGTGCAAAACAAAACAAATATCAAATCCTAGCGTCAGGGCACGGTTTCAACTGAGTGATGTGGGCTCGACGCATTCCATGGGGTTTACAGTGCTCCAGAGTAACGGACACGCTCTTAAAAATGTTAATGATCTTATAGGGGCCAGAGTACTGCAGAGCTAATTTAGCAGCAAAAGCGTCCTTACGCGAACTTATAGGGAAAGATTTACACATAACCAGTTGACCGACCGCGAAAGAAGGTTTTCTACGAGTATTTTCATCATAACGCCTTTTGGTGAGCTCATGTGCACGTTTTAAATTATTAAAAGCTCTCCTCCAGTTCTGTCTAATAATTTCGGGAGAAAAGGTCTGAGGAAGTAGATCATTTAAGGACCACATCTTCGCCAAGGGGGAACTGGGTACAAAAGTAAACATTAAACTGAAGGGGGTGGTCTGGTGAGCTTCATGACGAGCAGAGTTAAAAGTCAATTGCAATTTACACCAGTTAGTATCCCACTGATTGTGGTGCTCATGATGGAAAGCAATCAAAGCGGATTTCAAATTTCTATTAACCCTCTCGGCTTGGGAAGGATTAGGGTAATAAGGGGTAGTAGTGATATGTCTTACCCCCCACTGAAAACAGAATTGTTTGAACCAATTGGAAGTGAACTGTGAGCCATTGTCAGACACAACGTAACGTGGAGCACCAAAAGCAGCAAAGATGTTATTCAGGACCTTCGTAGCATTACGAGCCGTGGCACGTGGCACGGCCGAAATCCACAAGAACTTAGAAAAGGCGTCAACAACCACAAGGACATAAGTATTGCCTTGAATTGACCGGGGAAATGGGCCTATAAAATATATAAATAATTTTTCCAGCGGCTTAGATGCCACATCAGACGCGAGACCACCCCACGTGGTTCGCTGCGCCGGCTTAGTCATGGAACAAATATTACAAGTTTTAACACGGGTCGCAATATCGCGATCCATGCCTTTCCATATAAAGCGCTCACGTATTTTATCGCGAGTCTTGTTTATTCCAAGGTGCCCACCGAAGGGTGAAAGATGAAAGTAAGCAAACACCATGGGAATTATACTATCGGGCAAACCGATCTTAAATTTGCCGTCAAAATTAGCACGCGCCATAAGAACACCATCACGTAAGCAATACGGTGGGACAGGATGGCCGTCCTTGAACTGCTGTATAATCTGATTAGTGCAAGCGTCCCTGAGCTGATGCTCAACGATGCTGGTAAACATTTCGGGGAACGACAGACAGGCGTTAGAACCAGAAACTCTCGCCAAAGATGGTACCTGGGGCAGTTCCTCAGAAAACATGCGTATAAGGTCGTCAGCAACTACATTATCAGAACCACTAATGTGTCTCGGTGTAAACTTAAACGCACCAATCCGCACGCCCCAGCGGGCGAGCCTACCGGTTTTACGTGGTGTCCCTAACGCCCACGTGAGAGCCTGCTTATCACACTCCAATATGAAAGATACATGTTCCAGGTAGGGTTTATACACTCGAAACCAAACAAAACTGCCAAGGTTTCGAGCTCATAGATGGAAAACTTGCGTTCAGCTTCAGATAGAGTTCGCGAAGCATAGCAAATGGGACGGCGCCCCTCCGGAAAATCCTGGAGAAGAACCGCCGCCAGGGAATAACTAGAAGCGTCAGTCTGGAGAATAAAAGTTCTATTGAAATCTGGAAATGCCAAAACAGGAGGAGAGGAAATGGCGGACTTAAGGTCTTCGAACGCACGCTGTTGTTCGTCACCCCAGAAGTACTTAATACTCTTACGCCGAAGGCGATTCAAAGGTTTTACCCGGGCAGCGAAGGAAGGAATAAACTTGGAGAAGAAATTCGCCATACCAATAAAACGAGCCAATGCACGTAAGTTCTTAGGGGGTGGAAAATTGCGCACGGCTTTGGTGCGTTCTAAATCAATAGTAATGCCGGCGGGGGACACCCAATGACCCAAGAAAGAAATCTCTGCGGTAGCAAACTTCACTATAGACCTTTTAACCGTGAGGCCAGCCTTCTGTAAGCGATCAAAAACCTCACGTAAATGTAAGATATGGGAATCAAAATCAGGAGAGTACACTACTAGGTCGTCTAAATAGTGGTAAAGAAATTTAAATTTAATGTCAGGAAACAAATTGTCCAAGAGACGGGAAAGTACCTGCGCACCGGTAGCAATCCCAAAGGGAATCCTATTAAACTCATACAATCTCCACGGAGATGAAAAAGAAGTCACGTGTTTACATTCATCCGACAATGGAATCTGATGATAGGCACTGTTTAAATCCAGAGTCGTAAACACGCGTGCTCCAGCAAAGTGATGGGCGGCAGTATGGAGGTCTGGCATGGGAGTAGATTCAATAAGTATTTTTTTTATTGAGTTGGCGATAATCCACAACAGGACGGAAATCATTGTCACCCTTAGGAACTAAGAAAACCGGGCTACTATAAGACGAAGTGGAAGGTCTAATGATACCCTTATCTAACATATCATTGATTTTAGCCTTCAAAACGGCCATTTTGGGTGGTGTCAGACGGTACGGAGAAAGCTGAACAGGGGACGGGTCAGTCAGCTGAATATCGTAGGTAATAAGATGAGTAACACCCAATCGGGGAAAATTTCTGAACCAAACCTCCCACCACTGCGGCTTGCTGGTGAGTCAAATGAGACAAGGAAATATCTGCCTCACGCTCGTCTAATAGCGTGATGTTACCTAGACGAGGACGAGGTGGAACGTCGTATAGTTTCTCCTGAAAAGGTATACTACTTCCAGTCGCGAACCACTTGTTTCTTCGCAAAATCTAAACAGAAACGGGAGCGTGACATAAAATCGGCCCCCAAGATTACAGAATAGGGTTGCCAAATAGCACTCATGTTTCCAAGTGAATTTAGGAAAGCGGATAGTACTCCTAACCTTGCTAGACACGTTAAGGAACTGACGATTAACTGCCAAACATTGCACCTGACACCTCACTTCCTTGGGACACGAAGGCGCCAATGTATTGCGAAAAGATACCTGATTAATGAGAGAAAATGAGCTACCGGAATCAAGGAGAGCTAAAACGCTCACCTTACCGACAACAACCTGCACAAGAGGTTTAATAGAATGGGGTAGAGCCAAAATGCGCAGCGATGAGGCCAAACTCGCGCTCATGGCAGGCAACGTCTGGCGTCAAATGGGGCGCTGCCGGAGACGATTATCACGTCCAGATTTCGAAAGGTCCATGCCCGTTGGGCGATGGAAACTGCAGTTCTTAACCATATGCCCTACCTCCTTTCAACGGTAGCATCTTAACCGCAGCCCCTGATATGATGACCCAGGTCGGACGCCGGGTGTTAAACCATCTCCACGATTCACTCGTGGTGGGGGAGGTGAATTCAACAGCTCACGTAAGCGAGATCGATCTACAGAAGAACACTCATTAAGCAGGGGCACTAAAGATTCCAATGCCGTGAACGTATTAGGGCGTGTCGCGAAAACAAGACTGGAGCGAGCTTCGGGAATCAAACCCGTAATGATGACATCACAAACTGCCTGCTCCGTATCTGGGAGACGTAAGGCCAAGGCCATGTCTAGACCCGTTCCATATACTGGACAAATGGTTCGGCCAGAACTTGAGGTCGTAAATAATGGTCTTGCAATAATTTTAACGATTCACGACGCGGGATAAAGAATTCCAACACCAAAGCACGAAAAGTACTTAAAGGGTCAGCTGATTGTCTTGCTCTAAGCAAAAGATTCAAAACTACACCTTTAACCTTGGTCGCAACTGCCTGCATCATTAAATCGGAAGAAACCAAGCGCACCATGGCTACCTTGTTAAGCTTTACTAGGAATTTCAAAAACGTGAAAGCCGACAGCACATCCGACACCTCGAACATATCCACTGCCTCCGCCAACTGTTGTAAAGGGTGTATGATTTATAAGGCACGAAATGGCGTCGAAAGAGAAGCTACGGGACTCACAGCCGGGGAAGACGAGGTCTCCGGAAAATACAGCTTAGCGTCTTCTCCCCCTTGACGAGCCATGGCGTTAAATTTCTTGAGGAGCGCCTCAAAATTTTGTTTGAGTGTCTTAACACGAGGTAAAGTCTCGGAAGGCGGAAAATAGGTAATGAGATAATCTAACCCGTTGATATAATGCTGGATGCGCGCCAATAAACGGACCTGCTGTCCTCTTGAAGGGGACCCCTCGCGCTCCAAATCTTGGATAACCTCACCCAACTCTAAAAGCACTTCAGAACACACTTGAGGGGATTGGGCAACTAAATGATGCTTATCAGGTAAAGCAATGAACGGCACACAGGTCACTTTCTGCATTCTTTTTTTAATAATATTTACACCAGACTTACCCCAGTTTCATCTTTGGACGCCCAACTTTAAACTTGCCAGTCTACATTCTGTATTGTTAATAAGAAATAAAGAAAGATAACCTATTAGGTTAACCATAGTCCACTAATGCATTAAAAGCCCTTTATGTAACCAGCGGCCAAGCTGATCAGTTCGTGAAAGTGTCCAGGGGATGCTGCAAGTAAAGTGAGGGTGCGTGGGGCTGCCTGAGGGATGTCGGGTGATCACGGGTGTGCCTGGTGGTGGATGGAGGTACAGAGGTGTGCGTGGGGTTACCGGGGTGCGCGTCTTGCCTGGGGTGCGTCGGTGGATGCAGCCAGTCCAGATGGTGCGTGGGGATGCCTGAGTGTGCATCGTGGCATGCACAGAGTCAAGAGGGTGCCATTTGATGTTTTAGTGAAATTTATAATAGTAAGGAGTTTTGCTTCTAGCCTGGAGCCTCCATTTTTTATGCTACATTCTTCATAAAAAGAGTAGACTTTTCTCATGGTCTGCACAAGTTCTTCCAGATTGTTTGTATAGTTGTACACTTTAGTAATGACTACAGATTTTCCTACTGTGTTTTCAAATAAACTGACAAGTTCTATGAAACTAAGCTCATAGTGTTCAGGGTTTTGCTCCGTCATTTGTTTTACAGGTGCCATGGATTCTGCTATTGACTTATTGATGTCATTAATCTTAGCCTTTCTAGATAAACGTTTGCGGCCGTTAGGAGTTTGCTCCCGAGAATCACGTTAATTTTCCGAGTATGTCTCGTAGGCTCCTGATGACGCGTCAGAGGTTTTTTCATTGTGGCGTTCATTCATACTAGTACTCGCAGTTGAAAGAGGACGCTTAGCACGAACTGCAGACTGGTTTACCTACATTGTGTTGTTGGTAGTGTCTAGAGGTTGGTGGTTAGCTTTTGAGGGAGGAATATCCCTAACATGCATACCACTGATTTCTGGTAGATTTTGATTATTGGGGATAGCTGGTGGCACTTCGAGTTCAGGGAAATTCTCTATAGAGATGTCCCTATTAGGATTCTCTGCTTAGATGTCTCTGTTGATGCTTTGCACTGCTTAGCAAGGTGACCCTCTTGGTTACAAATAAAGCATGTCGGGTTATCGGATGTAATATACTCCCGATAATTTGTACCTTCGTAATTGATCTGAATATTCTCAGGTAAGTTTTCAGCATGTTGAGGTGACACATACAACTGCCTTCTAAAGCTTAAAACATGGAAGAATCCAGGTTCTCAAATTCCTGCAAGTATGCGTGTTACTGACGACATGATTTTGATACCCAACTGTTTTAGTTTGTCCGCAATTGCTTGGTTGGGTATTATAGGACAAACATAAGAGAGTATTGTTCGTTTGTTCTCAGTTATTAATGGGCGTAAATCAAGAGTAATATCTTTGATTTTTATTTGCTTGTGTTTTCTAGTTTTCTCTTCAACTGCTTTCTTGTTACTTAAAAAGATTCATATTCGTTTATTGGAGATGCGTGACGCAAACTGATGGTTAGCTGGTGGCGTTAGTTTGCCAACAGCTAAGATGTAATCTTTTAATGTTAAGTGATCACGAGCATCTATTATGATAGCCTGTTCTTTACTGTGGGTAGACTGCATAACTTTGCTGTTCATTACTGCTAACATTAGTTTTGATTGACTTACTTGGTGCTTGAGGACTCTTCTACTCAGCATTCTCCATTTTGCTATTTTCCTGCAATGCGAGGTATGTTCGCGGATATTAATCCTAATTTGAGAGTTCTGTAGCTGCTTACCTTGGAATAATGGACACTTGGAAGCAGGAACCCTTGAGTATTAACTGCATGACACTTTTAGATAACATTTTTACTTAAAACACTGATTTAAAGAAACGTTTACGGAGCTATCAATACGCAACCAGTAATTCATGTCATGGCCTCATTCATTCTTCAAATAATAATTTGTGAAAACATGGAATGGAAAAAAATTAAATCTAACAGAACTTGGCGTAATCATGCGTAATCATCCCCAGGTACTATTGATTATGCCATTTAATCTTTTGTGCATGTTTGCAACCAGTGCAGAACACCGGTTTGGATTCTGCTAATAATGTTGCCACAGCTCCATCACATGAACAACCAGATTCTCTTGAACTCCGTCTGGTCGATGTTCTTTCCATTCTTTCACCATGAAAGCCCATATTTTTAATGGGGTTTAAATAAGGAGACTGGAGGACAGTACATGCAGATTATTCCTGGATGCCTCGTTAGCCAATCTTGGGTAATATTTGCAATATGTACACCACTATTGTTGTGCATCTCTCCTTGTTCTGGGAACCTAGTACGAAGGGATGGCAACAAAGTGGAGAATTTTGATAATTTCTAATAGACTGAACTCGTTATTCTCTCTGACACTTGAATTAATTCCCCTGGAACTGATGCTGTCATGTAGACCCAGAAATGTGCTGAAATTTTTCCCGAATGTTCTGCTCGAACGATGTGTGAAGTTCATATCTAGTTCCCCGTTGTCTATACAGAAATAGACTCCTGTTGGACGCATTGAAATACTTTCTGGTCACTCCAGATAACCAGGTCCCAATAAGCCTGAGGAAGGTCAATACTGTGCTGTGCCTATTTTAGTCGTGTTGCTTTCAAGCAAAGCAAGAAAGAGAGCTTAGGGGCAGGACGATGCGATGCAATACGACATCCTTTAATCGTAGGCGTAAGGTTTCATATGAGCACCATACTCACCTACTTGACCCAGAAAGTTGAATGTGTGCCTTAAAGGCTGGTTCCTCAATCTCCTACCAGGGCTTCATCTTGAGTAGCATACTTGCACGAGGTCTGCCTGAACGCCTGCGTGAACTGGCCCATTCAACATCTCCTTCATGGTATCTGTCCAGCCACTGGTTCACTGTTCTTCGGTCGCAACTTAATCGTCTGGAAATTTGTGAAACGTTTTCACCATGAGTAGCACGGCCTACAGTTTCACCCTTTTGAGATGGAGTCAGCTCCACACAACCTCGTGGACCTGGTATGCTATTTTGCTGTGATGAAGTCTTAGTGAGAGATACAAATGTAGTGCATAAAGTACTTCCAGGAATATTTTGCACATTCTCAAGAAATAGAGGGCGAAAAGCTTGCAGGAAAAATTGCTAAATGTTGAGGGCTCGAACCTGAAACTATCAGTTTATTTGACACAGCGCGCGTTTTACCTCTGAGCTACGACAGCGCACGTGATACTGTTGGCTATAGACAACACACATGTTAGTTCTATTAAAATCGCCATTGCACGCGTTTACCATTTTCTGTGATATTCCGCAATGTTATGTAGCGACAACTTAGCTCCAAGAGAACAGTTGTAAATTAGTTCGTTACAGTGTCTAACAAAAGTGGAATTAAAATTATGCCCACGTATTAGGGTTCGAACCACCAAGCTCGTCTAGCTCATCTCGGTGTACGTTTAGCTACCGAGCTACGAGAGATATTGAGAGAACGTGCCTTATATACCTATAACATAGATACTGGTTCCGTTAAAATCATAATTTCACCTGCTTTCCATTTTCTTGCATATTCTCCAACGCTATGCAGTTAATAGCTCAGCTGCAAAAGAATTGTTATTTGCTCTGTGATATTTAGTCAATCTATTCTCATCCATCTGTTGTCATTCTCGAAGTGAGCAATAGGTTAAAATGATGACGACAACACTAAACGTCCAGGCACATGGCCGATTTAGTTTCCATGCCATCTATTCACGGAACGGCTGAATGATACTGACCCGCGGAATGTGTACATTTACTTTCTTGAACGTTAGTACCGAACGAATAGCCGATGGTGTATTTGGGTAACTCACATTCGATTTTTTCTTCTTTGAAATGAGCTTCACAGATGGTGCAGTAGCGGACAGATTATTAGCAAAATTTGTGTTTTAGCACAAATCTCTATTTTAATTGTATTTATATTTAGTTATATGTGAGGTAGCTCCATTTTATGTGGTATTTATTAATTTTCGGCATTTCCCTATATTCTCAGACACCTAATCATGCTTACGACACATGGGGCAATATGATACGATATATGAAATAACATGTGGCACTATTGTACTTTATGCACACTTTACGTTTGTTTAATTCTCCTTTCATTTTTCTCCTTATTTGCCTTCCCATTTTTCAAGTAACACTTTAGTTGGGCACATGTATCCCTTAAGGAGTGGCAGGATGGGTAAGAAATGTGGTGGGGGTTAGTTTAGCAGGTAGACAGATGGTTCATCCAGCTCACCACATCACCAAGAACATTTTCAGCATAGTGTGAAGATGGCTAAAACGAGTGATTTTTCTCCAAGGAAAAGGACCAAAGTGGAAGTGCTGTTGGAATTAAAAGCTAACTGTCAAATAGAAATAAGTAAATTGGTTGGTGTTAGCATTAGCTATAAGAGTAGGTTTGCCAAAGAGATCGAAGTCCATCACCAAAACGTCTAGGGAGGTGTAGCAGTAAACGGGCCACTACAGAGGTGTTTGATAAGCTTTTGTTAAGAAGGGTACGCCAAAATAGACGATTAGCTTCAACCCAACTTCGGAGATTTGCCACAACACATGGAGCTGAAGTTAGTGCAAGAACAATTCGCAGACGGCTGTTTGATGCTGATCTGAAGGCAAGGCGACCAATTAAACAGCAGAAACTGACTCCGGCCATTAAGAACAAACGGCTGCTCTGGACTATAAACCAGAGATTGGCGCCCAGAACAATGGGAAAATACATGTAAAATCCATTAGGTTATAATTAAAGATATTAAAGGAAAAATGAATTTACAACATATTTTAACAAAATTCAAGCTTGTATTATTAATACAGTCATTTTATTGAAATTAAATAAATTATTAAAAGTAATTTATTTTTAAAATAACAATAATTTTTCGTATTTCCGTATTTCTGTGGAGGAAGACAACCCTATTTATGTGAGAAGAAGTCCTTGAGAGTAACTGAAGCAGAAATGTTTGGGGCAGCGTGTAATATATCTTATTAAAATAATGGTGTGGGCAGGTATCTCAACTTACGGACCAGGGCCTTTGCACGTTGTAGAAGACAATATGAATGCTACTAAGTACAATGAAGTGATAAACAACCTTTTGGTACCTATGCACAGTGAATGGTTTCCACCAGAGGATGATATTTTCATACAGGATGAAGCGCCATGCCATCGAGCAAAAGGTATCACTGAGAAACTGAAAACACGTGGAATTTTTCAACTGGATTGGCCAGGAAACGTCCAAACATGAATACAATAGAAAATCTATGGCGTATTCTCCAAAAAAAGTGAAAGTTAAGGATCACACTACCAAATTTCAGTTGATTGTGTCCTGTGTTTCCATATCGAGAAAATATGAAGAAATTCCTGATTTGTGCAAAACCTTAATCCCAGGAATTCCGAGACGAATTTTGACCTTAATTAAGGCTAAGGGTGGTCATATAAAACATTAATATATTTTTCTTGAACATCCAGTGTCACAGTGCCATCCTGTGTATTATATACCTATTTATCTTAAAGCACAAAAAAATAAAATATTTTTTCACTTTTGCTAATAATTTGTCCACCACTGTATTATGCAGAAATAACTATCATTTACATGGTCTACTTTTTTCCTCCAAATCATAGGCGCAACAAAGAATATTGACATCTTTTTTTTTCTTTTATACTTTCATCTAGAGTTGCAGTACAGGCATTGCAACACATATGAAGGGCCCATATTTTATATTTTCCCCCTATTTTAGATCCGAACTATAGATGGCATGTGTTCTTTATTAATGAAAGATAGTGCTTTCATTAATCTGGGAGAAGAAGTCTTTTATCCACAAATATAACAAAAGGTATCAGCACTAATTATACACTGACACAGCATATTAGTTTCTATCACATCACAGATATATCACTATGGAAAATTGAAAATGGGTATGCTGACAAAACAGACCTGTATGTGTTATGAGAGCACTACAGTAATTTTCTGAATTTACTTCACAATACAGACAGAAACCGGTCCTCACTAGCAGCGTCTTGTGTCTGACTAAACCAAGCAAACGTAAACCCTCAGTCATAAATTTATCTTTACTTCTCTCGTGTAAGCAATTGGCTTAGCGTAGACATAGAAACTGCTGACGCTTTCTTCTGAATGAAACACACCACTACTGCCATTTTTATTGTCCTATTCGACAACAGTTTTTCAAAATTATTCAGAAATAGCATATTTTTTTTCCGTAGCCTTTTGACTGTTGATCTCGAAGTTCTATTTGCTTTCCTCACAAAATCGATTCTGTTACTAATAATTTATTTTCTTCTCTTTGTATTGGAAAAATGTGTCAGCTGTATTGTATGGGAGGACAAACGTTTGAGGATTGAAAGCAAGCAAACATGGGAAATTGGAAGGATGCATATATACATTTTGAAAAATGTGTATTTTCAACTTTAATATGTTAGTAAGTGGCAAATGTGTTTTTTTTTATTTGTTTCTCTTGGTTAATGACATTTAATTGTGTTCACAGGTGTATTGGGCGGGACCTATTCTTGGCGGTCTGGTAGCTGGCGCTATCTACAGGTTCCTTTTCCAAGCCAGGAAAGGTGAAGATGAAGCCAGCTCGTACGACTTCTGATTATTCTTCTAAAATCTACATGTCGCCCTTCATTAAAATAATATATACATTCCATCCTCTTCATAGAAAAACAGACTTTTTCATTTGCTTCCAACTGGTGCCTGTCATGCTCCAACAATAGATTGTCCTTTAAGCGCTGGAGTCTTTATTATTATTACTATTCTTAATTGAAAATTTTGCGTACCAAATAAAATGCTTTTGCTAAGCGTTTTATTGCTCCATAGGGAATTCGGTTCCATTTTTTGTGAATACTTGTGTACTGCTGCTTATTTTCAGGTCCATAAAACGGAGTGTCAAGTCAACAACGCATGTGAACAACTTCTATGGCTTTGGCACCTCGATTAAACGTCAAAAGCAGAAGGTGACGAAAATACTCTTTATTGTCGACTCAACGCTCCATTTTATTTATCTGAAAATCACAAATTGTATAAAACATAACAGTGATATACACTATTTTGTGAAGCGCACAATTCTGTATCGAGTAGAGTAAAACGCATTGCCAGAAGTTTATTTTGCTCCCAAAGTTTTCCTTTTAAGAAGAAACTCAAAGACTTACGGACAAACCAATTACTTCCAAAGCTCTTAGCTTTATTGTAAGACTGTTTTCAGGCACATGATTAGATTATTGTAATTCAATTATCTGCATGCCACTTGGACGTGCATATTTTTAAGTAAAAAATTAAAATAATGAAGTTGCAGAGGTACTGTGTTCTAATTAGTAGATATCATAGAATGTGGTCAAAAATTACAGTTTGATTCCCTATTAGTCTCAACTACCATAATCCTGCTTGAATGGTAAAATATAATAAACTTGATTTTTGTCATATTTTTAGCATCTCTTTTTGTCTTTAACTTCAAAGATAATGTTCCTGGAACTGATTCTCGCACTTTTTACGCAAGAAGGCTGGAGATCATAAACAAAATATTAGACAGATTTTGTAACATCATACACGTCCTTGGGATTCTAATAGTGTAATCAAATTGTGAATGAAACAAATAGCAACAATGTATCTCACCTTCAACTAGTGCTGTGAAATAGCCAAAGGAAGCTATTACTATCCTTTTACCCTTTTTATGAGACTGGATACGAACGACTTGATTTTTCATTTGGAAAGATGATAATGATAATCCCGTAACACTTATCTGCCTTGATATGACGTCGCCTAAGACAGCAGTGTCACCCAAATCCGTCATCTTTCGTTAAGTTTGTAGAGCTTAGATTTCGATTCGGCATCTTTGTATTGGAGCATATTGTCGGATAAGGATCAGCGTTTATCACTATTTTCTCACAGCATTGATTCCAGCTTAAGTGTTTCAATGTGATCTTCCTAGTCAGCATATATTTCCTGAAAGGGTAATAAGGCAGCCCCACAAACAGTTTTAGTTATGTGTGATCAGGAGATTACACATGATATCAGCACATCATTTATTCGGATGTACGGATCCGTACATCATTCACCCCATCTCAGTGATTAAATGAAAAAAGACTAAATTATACCAGAGTCCAAACAAAGGTCTTGCTCATTATGGTTAGACTAAATGTAATCCTGATGTGACCGTCACTCGCTCACCCAAACGACTCTTCACGACTCTTTCTGTGGGAGAGTCAAACATGAACTCTCTGAAGAGGAAATACATTAGAGGTCTGCACTTCGCCCTCTAAAGATATCACGATAGATATCGCTGTGTATTATCTAAAGAAATCGATAGGTCAATTTGCAAACTGATGCAAATCATACTCTTGGGCTGAACTTTCATTCACTCTACATTTGAAACTCAAATGCAGATGTTGTTTTGCCTTCCTAGGTTTCTGAAGGTACATATTAAATTAATATATTTTTGAAACTGTTTATCAGTTGACAAAGATGTCGTACTATCACAGTTGTGCTCTTAACAGTGAGAGGCGCCGTTTTTATACTGCTATACATTTATAGGTATGCCTACTATAACATTATGCAACTTCTACATAAAAGAAACATTGTATGTCTATGACATATTTCTTAAAATATGTAGTTAAACGTTAACATAAATATAAAAGGTGATATCTTCCAATATTTTTTGGAAAACCTTCTTAATAACGTTGGATTTTTCATCCTTCATATTGGATTTAATTTATAATTCAGTGGGTGTGATTAGGTTTAAAGTTAGATCTTATTAATAAAAATGCATCGTCCTTATAAGTACCTTGGAGCATGGCAGGTAAAAGCAATACCCAGTTCATGGCGTCATATTAGTAAATAAGTAAAGCTTAGCGTTTAAACTCTGTGCTTGAAGTGTCATTCCTATATTTGTGGCTACTTGGAAATGGTTCCATAAACATCTGCGGTAGTAGTTAACAGCGTGTGCAGTAACCAAATGAATAAATGAACTTGCTTTCCTTAAGCTTACAAGCTGAATCACAGCTTAAGTAATACGTATAATCTCAAATAGTACCAGTAACAAATGTTAAAATGACAAGTTACATTATGATGTACTGAATCGCAGGAAGAAATACTTTATTTGTATTTACATTACATATGCGGAATTCAAACTGACAGCGACTATATTAAAGTTAATGAAATTCTAACCCTTAAATGTGTAGCTATACACCATATGTCTTAGACACAACTAAGCAAAGATTGCGGCTTCGTAATTGAAATAGAAAATTCGTTATTAATGTGTCATGTTTTAGCAGCTTACTCAGTATTCCCTTTAATTCACACGGATGTAAAAGTATATGAAGTGCTAGTTCTTGAAATAAATTTAAGAGTTAAGGTACACATTACGAGGAGACCAACACTCAAGTTCCGATAGTTGAATAAAAAGCAAGTTACACATTAAGCGATATCAAAATCGTAAGTATAATCTTAGCACGAGTCATTATAGCGTACCTTAAACTGTATTATGTAATGTTCAAAATATTACGTATACTTAAATGCTATGTTTAAAATGTTCTTGAGCAAGCAGTAAGAACTGCTGCTATTAAAGCTCCAAATGGATACAATTTGTTTGCTAGGAAACGCACCATAGATACACTAATTTTAGTTATATTTTTATTCGCTCCTTATTCCTTTTAAAGTAACTCGTATTTCAGTAAGAAGCTGTCAAAATCCAGAAAGGTTTATGTTTAAGTCCGTCAGTAGTTGTGTATGTCTTGTCATTACTCGATTACTGAACAATTTTCTCTTATTTTTTATGCCAAAATTGCACGACCAACGGTCGTCGATCGATTTTCCTTAATGTAAGTATTGGTGCAAATCTCTTGAGAGTCAGTTGTTTATCTGAACATTTTATCTCCTTGTCATTTCTTCCCTTTAATGAAGAATGATAATTCATAGAATCTCATGTTGTTCTATGTTTCGTTATTTTAATACATGTCATTTTGTTCAGTTTATGCGATACTGTTCTGCAGATTGGCATACATGAATATTAGTTGGATATTGCGATTATTTTGCAATATTTGTGTCGTGTAGAAACTACGCTACTGTAGCATTAAATAAAGCAGATGTTTACGGAAACCTTTTCATATATTGTTGAAATAGATCTGTCTATAGAATAGAGACTTGAGTTATATTTTAAGTTATTTAAGTACCTTTCACCGACTTCCATATATAATGATTAGTTTGTACATAAGAAAATATAATTTAAGGAACGTCTTAATAAATGAGTTGATGTAACTTAAGCAATTTGCCAGTAAATATACCTTCTTAATAAGGCGTTATTATTGTTTTATTATTAATGCAGTGTATATGGATTTTAGTTTCCATAGGATAAGAGAATTTGCTTTATGCAATCTAGATTATTGTGCTGTAAAGTTTTAAGATTCTTTAAATTTGAATATTGAGAGGTTTACCTAAAGGAGATTATTTTTAGCGTCCCACCTACTTGCCTATCCTTCCACAATCTCAAATCTGGCAGAACGTTATACGTTAAATTGACCCAACTTGTAGCTTGTAGCTCATTTGTAGCTTCTTATGAGCTCAGGAGCCAACACTTGAGCACTGCTAAGTTATGTAAAATATGGAAAAGTGTGGGATCAATCAATCACCTCTACTTCCTATCAATCTCTCCTGATTCCAATACTTACGGCCTTGCTTCGCTAAATACATAAGGGGAGTGTAAGGTCGAGGCTGAATATTCTTATATGAAATGACTTACAAAAACGCTACCAAAAAGAAATTAGATAATACAGACAAAACATATGTATAACATTCAAGCTCTATTATTAAGTTATATTGGGTACACAAGCTTGTGGATTGATACCTACCTAAGCAAACTAGCACTCCATGCCCCATGCGTTATAATGATATTATTCCAGTATTTCCTTGTTCTGCTGAAGTAGCAGTTACACTGATTGTGAAGAAGAAAATATGATTTCGACACACAACTTCGATGATATTTTTTCTTTTACCCCATTTACAAGTTTCGGGAATGTTTAGGATTCCATACCAGCATATGGAGCAGTCCAGAGATGTAGCATAGTCATCGCTGTGAAATATTTTCGAATGAAGTGTAGAATCCTTCATAAAAGAATCTGGGTGCACGATTCGGAAGACAGAGTTACGTCACGTTGTTGGTTCTCCTGAACCCAGTGTAGGGTGGTACCGGGGCATTGTGGGAGTCGGGACGAACTGTCGTTTCTTAACTTCCACATGCTACAGAACTTTTGTTCTGCAGCATAATATTCTGTACTAATAGAAGCTTAATTTAATAAACAGATTTCTCTATAAATGATCATTACTTTCATTTAATAGTTTGAAGGGGGATCAAAGAAATAGCTATGCACTTTTATCACAGTATTAGAACACAGGTGGATATAATGTATGTTATTGAAATATGTTAGACGATACTTTCGCTAATTCATTTCAGGAAAATATTGCTGATCTTTTAAAGAAATTATTACCCTATTATGTACAAATGGCATAAAATAAAATCGTGGCAATTGACTTTTCGTTTTTGATAAGCTATGTTACAAACGAGGCTTATGGCAGTGGCGGCACTAGTTACATAACTAGTTTTAACGGATACTATTTGAATGTTTGATAGCACACATATCTTACGACCCAAGTTTGCATCAGAAGCATGCGACACACGTAAGTTGAAGGGCTCGTAAGTTGGAAGATCTTTAGTTAAAGAAATCTGTAGCACATTGAGGATGATGAACAAGCTTCTTTCTATAAAATACGACAGAAAGGGAAGAAAGAAGAAAACCGGAAGTCTGTCTGCATTTGAACCCCTGTACTTGTTTTAGAAGATGATATTGTATCAGAGCTACCCGCCATTAATCTGCGGACTTTAACACATATAACACATTTCATATCTTAGATGTTTGAAATCCATGCTCTGGAAACGCCCAAGTGTCTCATTTCCAGAATTCGTCTATTTACAAGAAAGACCGTCGAACGTTTTATCGAATGTTGGTGGTGGTTTTATTAGAACATGTAATTGTCGTTAATAGAAGTGTACGTTAAATGGTGTGTCAATGTCACTGATTTCATTTCTAATGCAGTAGAAACATTTATAACGAATATCGTGGCTGTTGCCTGTGTATTTTAGCCTATAGACAGCTAAATTTTCAATTTTTAGAATTTGAGTCTCCGGTCATAGTGCAGTGGATCAGTCAGATTAAACTAAACAAATTATAATTTATTAAACGGGGCTCTGTTTGACAAATATGTCGATGGTAATGAAGCTGTGACTTGCTACGAATCTGCGCCATCGTTATGACAGAACTTCGTCCCTCAGGAGTTTTTTTCGCCAATAAATCTACTGACATGAGGCTAACACACTTAAAACCCGCGACCTTGTGATCAATAAGACCAGTGTCTAGTCATCTGAGCCCAAAACCGACATTCTCTTTTATCACTACGTAAATCAACACCGAATGTAGCACTGGTTTTTAGTTCATTTTTGTCTCTTGGAATTTAACCAGTCATAGAGAGTGGAGATGAGTGTGGAGTTCACTGATATACAACTTGGAAATTTTTCGGAAGAAGAAAAACAGTTGTCTACAGGAACAGGTTACTTCTTTGTTTATTTATTTATTTATTTATTTATTTATTTATTTATTTATTTATTTATTTATTTATTTATTTATTTATTTATTTATTTATTTATTTATTTATTTATTTATTTATTTATTTATTTATTTATTTATTTATTTATTTATTTATTTATTTATTTATTTATTTATTTATTTATTTATTTATTTATTTATTTATTTATTTATTTATTTATTTATTTATTTATTTATTTATTTATTTATTTATTTATTTATTTATTTATTTATTTATTTATTTATTTATTTATTTATTTATTTATTTATTTATTTATTTATTTATTTATTTATTTATTTATTTATTTATTTATTTATTTATTTATTTATTTATTTATTTATTTATTTATTTATTTATTTATTTATTTATTTATTTATTTATTTATTTATTTATTTATTTATTTATTTATTTATTTATTTATTTATTTATTTATTTATTTATTTATTTATTTATTTATTTATTTATTTATTTATTTATTTATTTATTTATTTATTTATTTATTTATTTATTTATTTATTTATTTATTTATTTATTTATTTATTTATTTATTTATTTATTTATTTATTTATTTATTTATTTATTTATTTATTTATTTATTTATTTATTTATTTATTTATTTATTTATTTATTTATTTATTTATTTATTTATTTATTTATTTATTTATTTATTTATTTATTTATTTATTTATTTATTTATTTATTTATTTATTTATTTATTTATTTATTTATTTATTTATTTATTTATTTATTTATTTATTTATTTATTTATTTATTTATTTATTTATTTATTTATTTATTTATTTATTTATTTATTTATTTATTTATTTATTTATTTATTTATTTATTTATTTATTTATTTATTTATTTATTTATTTATTTATTTATTTATTTATTTATTTTTATCTATTTGATCGATGTAATGCTATTGCACGAAGCTAATATTACTTGCGTACTCGAGGATAACTTCATTTCGAATGTTCAAGATAAATGCAACCTTTGTATTAAATGCTGTGCAGTCCATTGTGAGCGCATTCACGTCCGTCCTGTTGGTGGTAGCACGCCCGTTGCGGATTCCTGTTCTTCCAATACATATACACTCCTGGAAATGGAAATAAGAACACATTGACGCCGGTGTGTCAGACCCACCATACTTGCTCCGGACACTGCGAGAGGGCTGTACAAGCAATGATCACAAGCACGGCACAGGAGACACACCAGGAACCGCGGTGTTGACCGTCGAATGGCGCTAGCTACGCAGCATTTGGGCACCGCTGCCGTCAGTGTCAGCCAGTTTGCCGTGGCATACGGAGCTCCATCGCAGTCTTTAACACTGGTAGCATGCCGCGACAGCGTGGACGTGAACCTTATGTGCAGTTGACGGACTTTGAGCGAGGACGTATAGTGGGCATGCGGGAGGCCGGGTGGAGGTACCGCCGAATTTCTCAACACGTGGGATGTGAGGTCTCCACAGTACATCGATGTTGTCGCCAGTGGTCGGCGGAAGGTGCACGTGCCCGTCGACGTGGGACTGGACCGCACCGACGCACGGATGCACGTCAAGACCGTCGGATCCTATGCAGTGCCGTAGGGGACCACACCGCCACTTCCCAGCAAATTAGGGACACTGTTGCTCCTAGGGTATTGGCGAGGACCATTCGCAACCATCTCCATGAAGCTGAGCTACGGTCCCACGCACCGATAGGCTGTCTTCCGCTCACACCCCAACATCGTGCAGCCCGCCTCCAGTGGTGTCGCGACAGGCGTGAATGGAGGGACGAATGGAGTCGTGTCGTCTTCAGCGATGAGAGTCGCGTCTGCCTTGGTGCCAATGATGGTCGTATGCGTCTTTGGCGCCGTGCAGGTGAGCGCCACAATCAGGACTGCATATGACCGAGGCACACAGGGCCAACACCAGGCATTATGGTGTGGGGAGCGATCTCCTACACTGGCGGTACACTTGTGGTGATCGTCGAGGGGACACTGAGTAGTGCACGGTATATCCAAACCGTCATCGAACCCATCGTTCTACCATTCCTAGATCGGCAAGGGAACTTGCTGTTTCAACAGAACAATGCACGTCCGCATGTATCCCGTGCAACCCATCGTGCTCTAGAAGGTGTAAGTCAACTACCCTGGCCAGCAAGATTTCCGGATCTGTCCCCCATTGAGCATGTTTGGGACTGGATGAAACGTCGTCTCACGCGGTCTGCACGTCCAGCACGAACGCTGGTCCAACTGAGGCGCCAGCTGGAAATGGCATGGCAAGCCGTTCCACAGGACTACATACAGCATCTCTACGATCGTCTCCATGGGAGAATAGCAGCCTGCATTGCTGCGAAAGGTGGATATACACGGCACTGGTGCCGACATTGTGCGTGTTCTGTTGCCTGTGTCTATGTGCCTATGGTTCTGTCAGTGTGATCATGTGATGTATCTGACCCCAGGAATGTGTCAATAAAGTTTCCTCTTTCTGGGACAATGAATTCATGGTGTTCTTATTTCAATTTCCAGGAGTGTATATATATATATACCTGACAGAACTTTAACCTGAATGCTCACCGAGCTCAGTTGGACGTGCATGTTTATTCACTG
Organism: Mantis religiosa; assembly: GCA_030765055.1. NCBI lineage: Eukaryota > Metazoa > Arthropoda > Insecta > Mantodea > Mantidae > Mantis > Mantis religiosa. The sequence continues at coordinate 154,047,542 of CM060947.1, forward strand.
TTCGAAATTATGCTATAGTCGTAGGGATTTATTCCTCCTCTTACCAATTACTTCCAACCTTTTGCTTTCTAGCACCTTATAAACAGGTATCGTTTTCAAATCAAACATTCGCTAGATTTAATCAGAAATGCATTTTTGTGCTCTCCTGCACGTATACCTGCACGTGTTATATTCACACAGCTTTATCAGTCCTACCTCACGTCAATGAAGATAAACATTCTTAAAAACTGATTTATATTACATTTTTTCTTGTGGATAGAATGGGAACAGACAGATAGACAGAGAGAGAGAGAGAGAGAGTGAGGGCGAGAGAGGGGGGAGAGTACGAATTGCTCAAGTGCAAGTCTCATATACTAACAACTGCTTTCTGTGCGATTTCCCTATACTTACGACCGTTTACATGACAAGAAGGGAGCAGAAAGAAATACCTACTTCCCAATTAAGAAAAGTGTAAGCAATGGAAAATGAAAATGAATGACAAGGAATAACTTTATATTTAACATACATTGTGTGTCCTACAGTTTTTTTTTTTTTTTTTTTTTTTTTTTTTTTTTTTTTTTTTTTTTTTTTTTTTTTGGTCCAACCGTTACGATTAGAAAATCGGTGTGAAGAAGACTGCGAAGAAAATATAAAATAAAATTTCTACGTGAAGCCTAATTTTTGGGTAACCAGACTTTCATGAAGAACTTCAAGCCGCATTATTAGAAGAGACTGAATTTAAGTATCAAGTTAGGCATGTAAGCTACTGTTCGTTTTGAAGTACTTCTTGTTTTAGAGGTCACAATCATTAATTCAATATTCATCAACTTATTTATTCATTTAAAACGTTTTTCCGCCTCTAAACGAGTATTTTCAGTGACCTCTATATATCACAGTTTCAGATGGAAGAATAACTTTCCAACATACTATGTATGTATTAGTAAAAATCCATATATACCAAACTTTATAATTAATTTCAGTTTCATCCAAGCATACGGCATAAAATTTTCAGAAGATATCCGCCACAAATTTTCCTTAATTTTAATTTTCTGAAGACTGGTTCGGATGTTTAATGTTTGTATGTTTAAAATAATAAAACGTAAATAAAGAAATATCTTAAATTTTCTGGGAGTAGTTATCAAGCCATCTTATTCTGCAACAATGTTCTAGAATTCTCTACAGCTTCTCCAGCAGTAGAGATAAAATTCGATACAAAAAGGGTATTTCTATTTAAAACACAGTTTATTGCAAGTAACTAAGCTACGTAGTCGTAAGTTCCTAAATGCTCGTATTCTCTCATTTTCATTTTTAATACTGTACCCGATCGCTTTATTTCGTTGGAGTTACGACAAACCAGTGGGAAGGAAAGAAAGAGACGGATAGTGCCATAGCTGGTGCGTAGGCGAGTGTTGAACTCTTGCCAAGAGACAGAAAGAGACAGAGCTATGCGAGCGCTTGGCGCTTGCCGAGAGAGACAGAAGCGGCGAGCGAAAGAGACAGGGATAGTGCCATAGCTGATGCGTAGGCGAGTGTTGAACGCTTGCCAAGAAAGAGAAAGAGATCGAGATAGAGCCAGAGCTACGCGAGCGCTTGGCGCTTGATGAGAGAGACAGAAGCGGGGAGAGAAAGAGACGTGGATAGTGCCATAGCTGATGCGTAGGCAAGTGTTGAACGCTTGCCAAGAAAGAGAAAGAGAAAGAGATAGAGACAGAGCTACGCGAGCGCTTGGCGCTTGATGAGAGAGACAGAAGCGGGGAGAGAAAGAGACGTGGATAGCGTCATAGCTGATGCGTAGGAAAGTGTTGAACGCTTGCCAAGAAAGATAAAGAGACAGAGCTACGCGAGCGCTTGCTGCTTGATGAGAGAGACAGAAGTGGGGAGAGAAAGAGACAGGGAGAGTGCCATAGCTGATGCGTAGGCAAGTGTTGAACGCTTGCCAAGAAAGAGACAGAGACCTACGCGAGCGCTTGGCGCTTCCTGAGAGACACCGGAGCGGGGAGAGAAAGAGACAGCGATAGTGTCATAGCTGATGCGTAGGAAAGCGTTGAACGCTTGCCAAGACAGACACAGAGACCTACGCGAGCGCTTGGCGCTTCCTGAGAGAGACAGGAGCGGGGAGAGAAAGAGACAGGGATAGTGTCATAGCTGATGCGTAGGAAAGCGTTGAACGCTTGCCAAGAAAGACACAGAGACCTACGCGAGCCCTTGGCGCTTCCCGAGAGAGACAGGAGCGGGGAGAGAAAGAGACAGGGATAGTGTCATAGCTGATGTGTAGGAGAGCGTTGAACGCTTGCCAAGAAAGAGACAGAGATCTACGCGAGCGCTAGGCGCTTGCCGAGAGAAACGGAAGAGGGATGAGAAAGCGACAGGGATAGTGTCATAGCTGATGCGTATGCAAATGTTGAACGTTTGCCAAGACAGAGACAGACACCTACGCGAGCGCTAGGCGCTTGCCGAGAGAGACAGAAGCGGGAAGAGAAAGAGACAGGGATAGTGTCATAGCAATTGCGTAGGCAAGTGTTGGACGCTTGCCAAGAGAGAGAAAGACACAGAGCTTTGCGGGCGCTTGCCGAAGGAGACAGAAGCGGGAAGAAAAGGACACAGGGATAGTGCCATAGCTGATGCGTAGGCAAGTGTTGAACGCTTGCCAAGAGAGAGAAAGAGACAGAGCTACGCGAGTGCTTGCCGAGAGCGACAGAAGCGGGGAGAGAAAGAGACAGCGATAGTGTCATAGCTGATGCGTAGGCAATTGTTGAACGCTTGCCAAGAGAGAGCAAGAGACAGAGCTACGCGAGTACTTGCCGAGAGAGACAGAAGCGGGGAGAGAAAGAGACAGGGATAGTGTCAAAGCTGATGCGTAGGCAAGTGTTGAACGCTTGCCAAGACAGAGACAGACACCTACGTGAGCGCTAGGCGCTTGCCGAGAGAGACAGATGCGGAAAGAGAAAGAGACAGGGATAGTGTCATAGCAATTGCGTAGGCAAGTGTTGGACGCTTGCCAGGAGAGAGAAAGAGACAGAGTTACGCAACGCGCTATGCGCTTGATGAGAGACAGACAGACAGACGAGGGAAGAGAAAGAGACAGGGATAGTGCCATAGCTGATGCGTAGGCGAGTGTTGAACGCTTGCCAGGAGAGAAAAAGTGACAGCTACGCAAACGCTTGGCGGAAGTAGAGAGACAGACAGACAGACGAGGGAAGAGAAAGAGACGTGCCTAGTGTCATAGCTGATGCGTAGGCAAGTGTTGAACGCTTGCCAAGAGAGACAGCTACGCGTGCGCTTGGCGCTTGCCGAGAGAGAGGCTTAAACGGGACGAGAAATAGAAAGGGATAGTGTCATAGCTGATGCGTAGGCAATTGTTGAACGCCTGCCAAGAAAGAGAGAGAGACACAGAGCTACGCGGGTGCTTGGCGCTTGCCGAGAGAGACAGACAGAAGCGGGGAGAGGAAGAGACGTGGATAGTGCCATATCTGATGCGTAGGCAAGTGTTGATTGCTTGCCAAGAAAGAGACAAGATAGAGATAGAGCTACGCGAGCGCTTGGCGCTTGATGAGAGAGACAGAAGCGGGGAGAGAAAGAGACGTGGATAGTGTCATAGCTGATGCGTAGGCAAGTGTTGAACGCTTGCCAAGAAAGAGAAAGAGACAGAGCTACGCGAGTGCTTGGCGCTTGATGAGAGAGACAGAAGCGGGGAGAGAAAGAGACGTGGATAGTGTCATAGCTGATGCGTAGGAAAGTGTTGAACGCTTACCAAGAAAGAGAAAGAGACAGAGCTACGCGAGTGCTTGGCACTTGATGAGAGAGACAGAAGCGGGGAGAGAAAGAGACAGGGATAGTGTCATAGCTGATGCGTAGGAAAGTGTTGAACGCTTGCCAAGAAAGAGAAAGAGATAGAGCTACGCGAGCGCTTGGCGCTTGATGAGAGAGACAGAAACGGGGAGAGAAAGAGACGTGGATAGTGTCATAGCTGATGCGTAGGCAAGTGTTGAACGCTTGCCAAGAAAGAGAAAGAGACAGAGCTACGCGAGTGCTTGGCGCTTGCCGAGAGAGACAGAAGCGGGGAGAGAAAGAGACAGGGATAATGTCATAGCTGATGCGTAGGAAAGTGTTGAACGCTTGCCAAGAGAGAGGAAGAGAGAGAGCTTTGCGAGCGCTTGGCGTTTGCTGAAGGAGACAAATGCGGGGAGCGAAAGAGACAGGGATAGTGCCATAGGTGATGCGTAGGCAAGTGTTGAACGCTTGCCAAGAAAGAGACAGAGACACAGCTACGCGAGTGCTTTGCGCTTGCCGAGAGAGACAGAAGCGGGGAGAGAAAGAGACAGGGATAGTGCCATAGCTGATGCGTAGGCAAGTGTGGAACGCTCTCCAAGAAAGAGAAAGGGACAGAGCTACGCAAGCGCTTGGCGCTTGATGTGAGACAGACAGACAGACAGAAGCGGAAGTACAATTTTATGAAATTTAACTATTAATAAACTTCATGAAGAATTTAAATTAAATTTATAACTTATTTATTGATAAAGGATATCATCTCAAGTTTTAATAATTACAGGATTAAGAATATTATAAAGGAAATATAGAACTGTTAAAATTTGGAGAGAAAGAGACGTGGATAGTGCCATAGCTGATCCGTAGGCAAGTGTTGAACGCTTGCCAAGAAAGAGAAAGAGAAAGAGATAGAGACAGAGCTACGCGAGCGCTTGGCGCTTGATGAGAGACAGACAGAAGCGGAGAGAGAAAGAGACAGGGATAGTGTCATAGCTGATGCGTAGGCAAGTGTTGAACGCTTGCCAAGAAAGAGAAAGAGACAGAGCTACGCGAGCGCTTGGCGCTTGATGACTCACAGACAGACAGAAGCGGAGAGAGAAGGGTACAGATAATGCCATAGCTGATGCATAGGCAAGTGTTGAACTCTTACCAAGAGAGAGAAAGAGACAGAGCTACGCGACGCGCTTGCCGCTTGCCGAGAGACAGAAACGGGGAGAGAAAGAGACAGGGATAGTGTCATAGCGGATGCGTAGGCGAGTGTTGAACGCTTGCCAAGAGAGAGAAAGAAACAGAGTTACGCGACGCGCTTGGCGCTTGATGAGAGGCAGACAGACATACGAGGGAGGAGAAAGAGACAGGGATAGTGTCATAGCAATTTCGTAGGCAAGTGTTGGACGCCTGCCAAGAGGGAGAAAGACACAGAGCTTTGCGGGCGCTTGCCGAAGGAGACAGAAGCGGGAAGAAAAGGACACAGGGATAGTGCCATAGCTGATGCGTAGGCAAGTGTTGAACGCTTGCCAAGAGAGAAAGAGACAGAGCTAAGCGAGCGGTTGCGTAGAGAGACAGAAGCGGGGAGAGAAAGAGACAGGGATAGTGTCATAGCTGATGCGTAGGCAAGTGTTGAAGGCTTGCCAAGAGGGAGCAAGAGACCGAGCTACGCGAGTGCTTGCCGAGAGAGACAGAAGCGGGGAGAGAAAGAGACAGGGATAGTGTCATAGCTGACTAGTAGGCAAGTGTTGAACGCTTGCCAAGAGGGAGCAAGAGACAGAGCTACGCGAGTGCTTGCCGAGAGAGAGAAAACCGGGGAGAGAAAGAGACTGGGATAGTGTCATAGCTGATGCGTAGGCAAGTGTTGAACGCTTGCCAAGACAGAGACAGACACCTACGCGAGCGCTAGGCGCTTGCCGAGAGAGACAGAAGAGGGAAGAGAAAGAGACAGGGATAGTGTCATAGCAATTGCGTAGGCAAGTGTTGGACGCTTGCCAAGAGAGAGAAAGAGACAGAGTTACGGGACGCGCTATGCGCTTGATGAGAGACAGACAGACAGACGAGGGAAGAGAAAGAGACAGGGATAGTGCCATAGCTGATGCGTAGGCGAGTGTTGTACGCTTGCCAGTAGAGAAAAAGTGACAGCTACCCAAACGCTTGGCGGAAGATGAGAGACAGACAGACGAGGGAAGAGAAAGAGACGTGCCTAGTGTCATAGCTGATGCGTAGGCAAGTGTTGAACGCTTGCCAAGAGAGACAGCTACGCGAGCGCTTGGCGCTTGCCGAGAGACATAAGCGGGACGAGAAATAGAAAGGGATAGTGTCATAGCTGATGCGTAGGCAATTGTTGAACGCTTGCCAAGAAACAGAGAGAGACAGAGCTACGCGAGTGCTTGGCGCTTGCCGAGAGAGAATGACAGAAGCGGGGAGAGAAAGAGACGTGGATAGTGCCATAGCTGATGCGTAGGCAAGTGTTGATTGCTTGCCAAGAAAGGGACAGAGATAGAGATAGAGCTACGCGAGCGCTTGGCGCTTGATGAGAGAGACAGAAGCGGGGAGAGAAAGAGACGTGGATAGTGTCATAGCTGATGCGTAGGAAAGTGTTGAACGCTTGCAAAGCAAGATAAAGAGACAGAGCTACGTGAGAGACAGAAACGGGGAGAGAAAGAGACGTGGATAGTGTCATAGCTGATGCTTAGGCAAGTGTTGAACGCTTGCCAAGAAAGAGAGAGAGACAGAGCTACGCGAGTGCTTGGCGCTTGCCGAGAGAGACAGAAGCGGGGAGAGAAAGAGACAGGGATAATGTTATAGCTGATGCGTCGTAATTTGTTGAACGCTTGCCAAGAGATAGAAAGAGAGAGAGAGCTCTGCGAGCGCTTGGCGTTTGCTGAAAGAGGCAAAAGCGGGGAGCGAAAGAGACAGGGATAGTGCCATAGGTGATGCGTAGGCAAGTGCTGAACGCTTGCCAAGAAAGAGACAGAGACTTACGCGAGCGCTAGGCGCTTGCCGGGAGAAACGGAAGCGGGAAGAGAAAGAGACAGGGATAGTGTCATAGCTGATGCGTAGGCAATTGTTGAACGCTTGCCAAGAAAGAGAAAGAGACAGAGCTACGCGAGTGCTTTGCGCTTGCCGAGAAAGACAGAAGCGGGGAGAGAAAGAGACAGGGATAGTGCCATAGCTGATGCGTAGGCAATTGTTGACCGCTTGCCAAGAAAGAGAAAGAGACAGAGCTACGCGAGTGCTTTGCGCTTGCCGAGAGAGACAGAAGCGGGGAGAGAAAGAGACAGGGATAGTTCCATAGCTGATGCGTAGGCAATTGTTGAACGCTTGCCAAGAAAGAGAAAGAGACAGAGCTACTCGAGTGGTTTGCGCTTGCCGAGAGAAACAGAAGCGGGGAGAGAAAGAGACAGGGATATTTCCATTGCTGATGCATAGGCAATTGTTGAACGCTTGCCAAGAAAGAGAAAGGGACAGAGCTACTCGAGCGCTTTGCGCTTGCCGAGAGAAAAAGCAGCGTGGAGAGAGAGAGAAAGAGAGAGAGAGAGAGAGAGAGAGAGAGAGAGAGAGAGAGAGAGAGAGACAGGGATAGTGCCATAGCTGATGCGTAGGCAATTGTTGAACGCTTGCCAAGAAAGAGAAAGGGACACAGCTACGCGAGTGCTTTGCGCTTGCCGAGAGAGACAGAAGCGGGGAGAGAAAGAGACAGGGATAGTGCCATAGCTGATGCGTAGGCAATTGTTGAACGCTTGCCAAGAGAGAGAAAGAGACAGAGCTACGCGAGCGCTTGGCGCTTGATGAGTGACAGACAGACAGAAGCGGAAGTACAATTTTATGAAATTTAATTATTAATAAACTTCATGAAGAATTTAAATTAAATTTATAACTTACTTATTGATAAAGGATATCATCTCAAGTTTTAATAATTACAGGATTAAGAATATAATAAAGGAAATATAAAACTGTTAAAATTTTTAGAGAAAGAGACGTGGATAGTGCCATAGCTGATCCGTAGGCAAGTGTTGAACGCTTGCCAAGAAAGAGAAAGAGATAGAGACAGAGCTACGCGAGCGCTTGGCGCTTGATGAGAGACAGACAGAAGCGGAGAGAGAAAGAGACAGGGATAGTGTCATAGCTGATGCGTAGGCAAGTGTTGAACGCTTGCCAAGAAAGAGAAAGAGATAGAGACAGAGCTACGCGAGCGCTTGGCGCTTGATGAGTGACAGACGGACAGAAGCGGAGAGAGAAGGGTACAGATAGTGCCATATCTGATGCATAGGCAAGTGTTGAACTCTTGCCAAGAAAGAGAAAGAGACAGAGCTACGCGAGCGCTTGGCGCTTGATGAGAGACAGACAGACAGAAGCGGAGATAGAAGGGTACAGATAGTGCCATAGCTGATGCGTAGGCAAGTGTTGAACTCTTGCCAAGAGAGAGAAAGAGACAGAGCTACGCGAGCGCTTGGCGCTTGATGAGAGACAGACAGACAGACAGACAGACAGAAGCGGAGAGAGAAGGGTACAGATAGTGCCATAGCTGATGCGTAGGAGAGTGTTGAACTCTTGCCAAGAGAGAGATAGAGACAGAGCTACGCGAGCGCTTGGAGCTTGATGAGAGACAGACAGACAGAAGCGGAGAGAGAGAAGGGTACAGATAATGCCATAGCTGATGCGTAGGCAAGTGTTGAACTCTTACCAAGAGAGAGAAAGAGACAGAGCTACGCGTGCGCTTGGCGCTTGATGAGAGACAGACAGACAGAAGCGGAGAGAGAAGGGTACAGATAATGCCATAGCTGATGCGTAGGAGAGTGTTGAACTCTTGCCAAGAGAGAGAAAGAGACAGAGCTACGCGAGCGCTTGGCGCTTGATGAGAGACAGATAGAAGCGGAGAGAGAAGGGTACAGATAATGCCATAGCTGATGCGTAGGCAAGTGTTGAACTCTTACCAAGAGAGAGAAAGAGACAGAGCTACGCGAGCGCTTGGCGCTTGATGAGAGACAGACAGACAGACAGAAGCGAAGAGAGAAGGGTACAGATAGTGCCATAGCTGGTGCGCAGGAGAGTGTTGAACTCTTGCCAAGAGAGAGAAAGAGACAGAGCTACGCGAGCGCTTGGCGCTTGACGAGAGACAGACAGACAGAACCGGAGAGAGAAGGGTACAGATAATGCCATAGCTGATGCGTAGGAGAGTGTTGAACTCTTGCCAAGAGAGAGAAAGAGACAGAGCTACGCGAGCGCTTGGTGAGAGACAGACAGACAGAAGCGGAGAGAGAAAGAGACAGGGATAGTGTGGAATTTGCTTTTGCCATCGTGACTGTTACCGGGCGTTGCACTGAGTTCTAGAGCAGTGGCTGGATATAAAAGCCGACAAAGGGTCGAGTTGCCGGACATTTGCAGTTGTGCAGTGTGTGAGTTGTGTGGAGATTTGAACTTTACCGCAGTTGGCAGTGCAATTGTGTAAAAATTTGTGAATTCTTTTGTTTGTTTACATATGGTGATGCAACGAGAGACCTTGGAGATTAGTTTGTGTATGACACGTCATTTTTGGTGCCTGTGAGGGGTGTACAAATCGTCTTTCTTCCAAAATAAAGAGCATTTTAAATTTCTGCAAACAGGACTTTTAATTCTACAAACCCACAAAGTTACAATACTTTGTTCTTTTTAATATTGCCAACGTTCAATTGTTTCTTGCGATTTCATGGAAATGAACTGTGATTTCCCAGTCAGCTTATGCTACCATTTTTTTAAAGGTTTCACTATTGCTTCAGAGTGGAATAAATAAGAGAATAGTGGTCATCCCTCTAAAATGATTAAGATGGTCGTCATACATTATCTGAAGTTGAAGTTTATGGAGACTTGTTCTGGATAAATGTTGCTTTGGCTAACTAAATGTAGAAAGTTAGGATGGTCCACTTAATATGCAACCATTAAAGCATATCAAGAAGGAGAAATGTACAGATAGAAAGCATTTCACAATAAATATATGGTACAGTATAAGCCCGAACTGGCGAGTTCCGAAACACCGCGTATTCGTATTTAACGCGGGTAAAAGTACGTCCGCACTAAAATATGTTTTAGTGTTATTTATCTATTTCTATTCCAAAAGTTGATAAAATATTCGGCAAACAGAGGTTCTGCTGTATAATTTACACTACCCACTGCATCCCAGGAAAGTAATGAATTATTGTACCACCGTTCTTCTCCTTATCCCCCCCCCCCCCGTCAGCTCATGTAAATCTGCTGAATAAAATCACATACTATACGTGGGGAGGGAAGGGAAATGTAGTGATGTCTGCATCTTAGGCACAGTATTTACTAATTCACAGTTGCCTTTTTGTGTAGCTTGCTATTGAATACAATTACTTTTGCGATGTGTGAGTATAGCGAATTTTTCAGACAATGATAACTGCATAAATCAATTATGCCATTAATGTAGTTTGTAAATTAGGTTCCAAAACAATGCGAAGTCAGAGTCGAGAAAATGTTTCACGTGAACTACATATATGAGAAAAATAAGCTAAATGCTAAATCACGTATCAATAGACACAGGTGTGTCAGAAAGAACAGTAAAACGAATTTTTAGGAATGCAAACAAAATGAAAATCAGAGCGCGTTTTCGGAACTCGAGGTAAAAGCATAGCGTTCCTAAACGAGTAATAGATCAAGATGACTTCACAAATGTTAGAAGAAGGATTCAAAATGTTTATGTTCAGGAAGAAGATGGTCCTACAATAGCTAAATTACTTATGTATTTTAAGAGAAAGCATTAACATTCAGGCAGCAAGCAGTCCTTGTATACAGAATAATGAGGGAACTGATTTTTAAATGAAAAAAGCACTAACTCAAACAGAAGATGCTTATACAAAAGCAGGACATTCGTTCTAAATGTCCCCACTGAAGAAAATAGTCTGTGGTGTTGAACAAATTAATTTCATCTACGATATCTGCAATTATGATTTCATTTATACGAACAGATTTGCAGAACTAATTCAGCCGGTAAATTCTGTGGATATTTTTCTACAAGGACTGTACTGTTTTTCTAACGAGTATGTAATCTCAGTATCCTATAAAGCCAACGCAACAATTCGCTTACTTCTGTCCACAACAAGAATGGCAAAGAACAAGATGACGGTGAAGATGACGTGGAGGCGGAAGAAAACATTCTGAATATTAGTGAAGTGATAATTCATTTAAACAATGTGACTGTGTGAATGGACAGGTAAAATGAATCAAAAGAGCACTCAGTTCTCCCATCTCGCCAAAGTACTTAGAGAGAAAACCTAGCGCATGACGCCGTCAAACAAAACTATAAATTATATACAGTGTAATATAAATCAAGATCGGTTACAAATTGGAATACATCTTCCAACATAACGGACAAGTAATTTTAAAAGTACTGTAATATATTCAGCTAATATATCAGAGTTTAATACGTTTCTGTAATTTATTATTGTAACTATATTTCCATCCCCCAACTCCGCGGGATTGATTTTTGTCCCTCCTAGTCGTACATCTCAATATACCGCGGTAAGGATATAACGCGGGGATAAAGGTTGTCCCTCAACAACCGCATTATGTCGGCCTTTACTACTTCTGTTATGAATACCATAGATAATGAATGTGTTGTAAATATGTCGCAGACAATGAAGGCAGTTTCATTTTAAAATATTAATGTATGAAGGCTTTCAGCTGTTGCTCCGACTGGAACACAGGGCTTCCTTGAAATCCTTCTATCTGTTCATGTTGTTAGCTAATCTCTTCACTTCATTCCAAGTCTTCGCAGTGCTATAAATTCCTCCTAGGTCGTCTTTTTCCCGATGTTCTTTGGACATCTGCATTAACGTATAAAGGAAATAAGGAAGTGTCCAATTTTCTGCAAATTATTCAACTAATACTGCCATGTAGTAGTACTTGGAGAACACTGCCAGATATACAGCCATGTGATTTGAAAAAAACTACAATGCCTTTTCTGAAATATTTCAACACTTAAAATAGGTAGTTTGAGTGAAGATAGAGTATGCCCATGCGGTTTAGTTGGTAATAATGTTTATAGCTGGGTCTGGGTGGCTTTGTTATTTACGGCTGGACTAATGATCCCGAGGACAGAAATTGAGATCCGACCCAGACCGGTGGTTTTTAAGTGTTTAAAGTAGTAACTCCATGTCAATATATTTACTGGCACGTGAAAGAACTCCAACACTGTGGCGCTGTGGATATTATCGTGACTTTTGACAGCGTTGTAATTAATAAACCATTTATCTGTGTCTGCTAACAGCGGTGGTGGTGGTGGCGGTGGCGGTGGCGGTGGCGGTGGCGGTGGTGGTGCAGTAATTTGAACGCGCTTTGTTTCCATTTAACCTAATTTATGACCCTACACTTGTTCTCATATATTAAGTTTTCCTCAGAAGCAAAGTTAATGGACCTCAAAACATGTATTCCCAGTGAGATATCTATGTAGAATTTTTGGGTGAAATGATATACCTTTCTTATCTAATATATGAATGTAACAATAGAACTTAGGCTTATCTTAAATATTTATTGTAAATGTTGACATAATAGCTCAGCTCGAAATAAAATTAGGAAGCTTCCAGATAAATATTTCATGGAGTAATGTAGTCGCACTGATGTCTGTTTCAGATGATTGTCGGTGGAGGGTGGATTTAGAACTGAAGAAAGAGATATGCATGCCAGCCTCTGCACGATTTCTGCCCTAACACACCAGCTTCAAAACGCCGCTACTAACACATCTTCTGTGCCTTCTTCTACTTACCTTGCATGTAGACATTGTGACATCATCATTAGTTACAATTCCGTGTACGTCTGATGTTGGCTGGGCCTAAAACATATTCAATTGTTTAATAAGTTTAACACTTGCCCAAGGTTAACGCTGTTTTTTGTATTTTAACTCGTGAAACACGGCATAGTTTAGTTTGCTCAGCAGCGTAATTATGTGCACGAAATGTGAAACGAACAGAATATTTCAGAAAACATAAGTGGTTAATTACCAGTTTAGGATGATTAATTGCAATACTGAGTCAATTTATAAACATCTACTTAAATCTAAATTTGAGTTTAAGTTATTGCTCACAAAGACAATAAACCAAGAATTTTCATTTTTCCTTTCTCTGCCAAGTACATTGTAGGTGAGGACATGTCTGACCCGGCAACCGGAAGAAGCCTATTTTCATGCGCGCTGGCGAGTCACATGACCAGCTGGCTGCATAACCTGCGCCAAGTGAAAGATTCATGCGCCCGACAAACAAACGACGATCATGGCGCAATCATACTGGGGCCCAAAAACTGAACAGTTTTTTAATTTAACATAGGCACACTTTGAAAAATATCACTGTTGTTCTTGAACTGGCAGAGGACACAGTTTCACAATGGGCCGCCTATATTCACCCGTAGAAGTTCGCACTGTAGCTACCCGCACTAAACCATCACCGCCAGGATGAGTCTCAGTGATGATTCCAAGTTCCCAATGCAGAAGAATGAATTGTCTTCCATTAGCAGGACCATGGTGTCTGCCTTAAGATTTTCACTGGAACTGGAGCACTTTTGCCTCTGCTGGAGTAAATGTAGATAGTCGGTTGACCACCGCCGCCACAGATGTTGCAGACGATCTTGGAGCTCTTGCCATTTCTGTAACTGATTCAGATTGTCAGAACAAGGTGATGGTATGGAAGTTAATGATTTTCCAATGAGGAAATGACCTGGAGAAAGGTAGGAAGTATCAAAAGGATCATTAGTAAGGCGTAGCAATGGACGGGAATTCAAGCAAGCTTCAATTTGAAATAGTAATGTGGTTAATTGTGCATAGGTCAGTACTTGTGTACCCATTACTCTACGAAGATGATATTTCATAGATTTCACTGCAGCCTCATGTAATCTTTCAAAGTGGGGTGAGCTGGGTGGTATAAAATGCCATGTGCATTCATTAGATGAAGCGTAGTCTTGTACAATCTCTTGGTGCTTGCGAGATTGCAAAAGTAGTCTAAGTTCTCTAAGTTTGTTGTTAGCACCTACAAAATTTGTGCCATTGTCACTTAGGATCTCTTTACACAATCCTCGTCTAGCTGTAAACCTTCGTAAGGCAGCAACAAAAGCATCAGAAGTCTGAAACCAACTCAATGTGAATTGCCTTTGTGGATAAACAGACAGAGATAGCTATGTAGGCCTTCACCTGACTCTTGCAGCGAGGCGAGCCATAACGTAGGAAGAATGGACCAGCGTAATCAACTGCAACTCGTAGGAAGGGTCTCGCTGGAGTCACTCTGTAGCTAGGTAGATTGCCCATTAATTGTTGAGCTCCCTTGGCCTTGAGTTTGAAGCACGGCAAGCACTTGTGTAGGACTGACTTAAGAGTTTCTCCTATTCTTGGTATCCAATACCGTTGTCGAAGAGAAGAGGTAAGTAGCTGATTGGAAGCGTGCAAAAGTTTAACATGTTCACTTCCAATAATTAGCTTGGTAAGATGATGCTTAGGAGGTAAGATGAGCTGATGTCTTGACTGGAAGGGAATTTCAGCCTTGTCAATTCCTCCCCCTACTCGGAGTAAACCTTCATTGTCGACAAATGTATGCAAAGATTTCAATGAGCTTTTAGTAGGAACGTGTCCTTTATCATTAAGTTCTGTTAACTCTGTGATATAAGCTGACTGTTGAGCAAGTTTAATGCAGCAGTGCAATGACTGTTGAAGCTCAAGTGCTGAGAGAGGACCTTGCCGTCTCGTGTTACTGTTTCTACAGTTGAATGCAAATCTCAGCATGTATGCTGTCACTCTCTGCAGGCTTAACAATTTTGAAAAACGAGAAATGATATCATCACTTTCTGTAGTGACCATCAAGCATGCAGTAGTGCGTTGCTCAGTGGCATCTTGAATATCTAATTGTTTGGGTTGTTCTGGCCAAGATGCAAACGGTTGTGAGATCCAATCAGGACCTTTCCACCACAAGTCATTTGAGGCAAGAGGTTCAGTTGAAACTCCTCTTGAAATGAGATCTGCTGGATTATTTTGAGTAGCTACATATCGCCAAGCAGCAGTTTCTGATAACTCTTGAATTTGCGAAACTCTGTTGGCTACAAAATTCTTCCATTTGTGTGGGTTGGATTTAATCCATGCTAGAACAATCATAGAGTCCGTCCATAGATAATTCTGTGAAGTCTGCAGCTTAAGGTTAGATACAACCTTGTAAAGTTTAGCGAGTAGTAAAGCACCACAAAGTTCGAGTCGAGGTATGGTTTGTTTCTTTAATGGTGCAACCTTTGATTCGGAGCAAAGAAGTCTGGTTTTCACATCATTGCAGCTGTTCATAGAACGAAGATAAATACAGGCACCATAAGCCTTTTCTGAGGCATCGCAAAACCCATGTATTTGTATGTCCCTTAATGTACCTGTGATTAGGACGTGTCTTGGAATACGTATAGCATGAATGATGGACAATGTCTCGCAGAAATTTAGCCATTGTTGGATGAGGTGAGATGGTATCAATTCATCACAACCGAGTTTTTCCAACCAAAGAGATTGTAGAAACATCTTGGCATTTATGACAATAGGACTCACTAGGCCTAAAGGATCAAAAATAGATGATATGACAGAAAGTATGCTTCGTTTGGTGTAGCTAGAATTTAGATTATCCTGAAGAGATGGATTGTCTTGTATCTGGAATTGATCTGTTCCAGGATGCCAGAGGAGACCAAGAGCATGCACATTTTCACTGCCATCCAATGAAAGTGGAAGTTGTGTTTCTCTGTGTTCCGGTGGAATGGATTTTAAAATATCTTCATGATTAGAACACCATTTCCTAAGTGGGAATCCACCACTGTCTAACATCTGAAGTAGCTGCCTCTGAATATGTAAAGCTTGCTGTAGATCATTATGACCACATAAGCAATCATCTATGTAGAAGGATTCACGGATAGCTTGAGAAGCTAGTGGATATTTAGCCTCTTCCTCTGAAGCTAGTTGATGCAAAGTCCTTATGGCCAAAAAGGATGCAGGTTTGGTACCATATGTGACTGTAGTAAGAGCGTAGTCCTTGATAGGTTCATCTTTTTTTCTCGCCATACTGTTCTTTGGAGATCTTGATCATCAGGATGCATTTTCACTCGCCTGTACATCTTAGAAATGTCAGCTGAGAATGCATAGCGATAAGTTCTGAATTGTAAAATTATGGAGATAAGGTCATCCTGAATAATAGGACCCAACTTCAGCACATCATTCAAGGATAGTCCTGAAGATGACTGCGCAGATGCCTCAAATACAACTCTGGTGCGAGTAGTAGTAGACAAAGGTTTGAAAACTGCATGATGTGGAAGATAGTAACAAGGTTCGCCTTCCTTTGGTGGTGTCACTTGCTTCATGTGCCCCATGGATTCATATTCAGAGAGAAAATGAGTGTAATCTTCTTTAAGTGTGATGTCGTTTTGAAGACGTCGTTCTAAGTGCATAAAGCGATTGATGGCTTGCTGTCTAGATTCACCTAAGCGATTTTTGTCCTACTTGACGGGTAGACGAACTGTAAAGCTACCATCGACATTACGAGTGGTTGTTTTTGCATAATATTCTTCACACTCCTTTTCCTCCTTAGTAAGAACATACTGAGGAAATTCTTCCAAATCCCAGAAACGTCTTAACTGTGTGTCAAGGTTATCAGTGCTGATGAAGAAATTATGCTGAGGCGAAGACTTAGCCTTGTACTTGTATGATGACCTTGGAATAGGGCCTGATATTATCCAACCGAGGGCTGTGCTGGCTAGTATAGGATGTCCTTGTTTCTTTAAGGTTTTCCCATGCAATAACTCGAAGAATAAGGAACTTCCGATTAGGATTTCAACTTCATCAGCAATGTTGAACCTAGGATCTGCTAATGGAATGCTAGAAGGAATATTCCAGTTGCACAAATTGATATGTGTGGAAGGTAGTTTTCCTATTATACGAGGAAGTACTAGACATTCAATTTTAGTCTTAAAATCATGTACCATAGATTTCAGATTGACCTGAATATGGTGTGTGGCCGTAGTAATGGTGCCATTTATACCATTGATAGGCGTATCAACTGTCACCTTGTTAAGCTGTAAGCGCTTCGCAAGATCTGCAGTTATGAAATTGAATTGACTGGCAGAGTCGAGGAGTGCTCTACATTGTGTGAGATTGCCATATCTGTCTTCCACTTGCACTAGTGCGGTGGCAAGCAAAACCTGCTGTTTGGATTTTGATTTAAAAGAACAGAAGCTAGATGGCGCGTCAATTGTTCTAGTAGAATCATTTACAGGACTAGATGAAGTTGCACGTGAAGCATTTTCTCTGTTACTATCATGAAGCAACTTGCTGTGAGTGGATGAGCCACAATTGCAGTATGAGGCACGATTACATTTACTTGATGTGATTAGGAGCAAAGCAATTGGCACAAAGGCGCTTGGATTTAATGAAAGTCCAACGCTTATGCACATTAAGATTTTTGAAGTCATCACAATTATGTAGCATGTGAATGCACTGACAAAATGGACATACAGGATCACTCGTGGATAAGTAAGAGTGTTTACTGTCTCTGCTGTTGGGCTTAGCAGAGTGCAAATCAGTCTTAGGCTTAACTACCGTCTTGTTACATGCAGTGTTAGCAAAGAGTGTGCTCTTGCTTCTAAAAATTGCATAAGATCCTTCAAAGAAGGGAAGTTTTGAGAATCTATTTTACTCTCCCATTCTCTGCGTGTGGTGTCAGACAAATGTTCTAGGAGAAGTTGCATTAAAATGATTTCATGCAAAGGCACTTCAAGTTTTAATGCTTCAATAGCATTCAAGTTATTTTGAAAATGGTTGAGCAAGGTACGTAGTTCATTTACTGTTTCCTTATGCATTACTGGTATTGCTAATAAATTTTTATATGAGCTGTAGCTATTAATCTTGTATTGTTATAGCGTGAGCATATGAGCTCCCATGCTACATCAAAATTTTCACTAGTGACAGGTATGTTCTGTATTAGTGAATGAGCCTGTCCTTTGAGAGAGGAAAGTAAGTAGTGATATTTCCGAATAGCATCTAAAGCTTGGTTGTTTACCACTAAGCTTGTAAATGTGTCATAGAAATGTTTGAAATGAGTAACATCACCCTCAAATTTAGGTAATTGTATCACAGGCAGTTTGATAGCTTTAGCTGCTTGTGACGATTGCGACTGCACTGTGTGCTGCGAATGTCCAGAACCATTTTCTTGCTGTTCATGATCCTGCATTAATTCAGCTAACCTAGCCTTCAATTCGAGGTAACTGTTTCTTGTTTCCTCCTCGTGTTCTGCATGCATATCTAATTCAGTTTCCGCTTCCACAAGAGATTCAATTTGGGTCTGAATAGCTTCATATTCGTCCCAAATTTCACTTAAGTTATCGAAATTAGCTCTCAATATGAAAATGTTGCCCAGTTCTGGTAATTCATTAAGAAATTTTCGAACAAAGGTAAATTTTCTTTTGATTATACCGCTTCTTTTGACAAGAGCTTTCAAATCCTGCTCCATATTGAATGTTTATGAGACTTGCTTAAATGAGAGAAAGAAAGAAAAGGAATGTTCTGACCTGAAATGTGTTGCGATGCAGGCTACTGCGTCGTTGCGAATGAAATACTGATAATCTGCTGTATAGATCCCGATGCCTGGCGTCCTGGGGCCCACTGAATCCATGCAGAATAAACTGTTGCGATGCACAATAATATCCGCCCGTGAAGGACCAATGTTCGTGTCGTGATTAATTTAATTCGGAGGACCACCTAGATTTTAGCAGAAATCAAGGAAACTGATTTTGTGGACTGTACTCGATAGAGCTGTATTCATATCTCTAGATAAATTTATTGCACACGCTACATTTCTTATATGAATAATCATAAAGAAGACAACAATACATTTAACATTTTGATAAACTAAAAAACGTCTTTTCATTGCAACAACGTTGCACTCAGCCACACCACGAAACACATCACATATCTTCTACATGTCTCAAACATGTCTGACCCGGCAAACGGAAGAAGCCTATTTTCTTGCGCGCTGGCGAGTCACATGACCAGCTGGCCGCATAACCGGCGCCAAGTGAAATGTTCATGCGCCCGACAAACAAATGACGATCATGGCGCAAACATATACATTCCGTATTATTCTTTGTCATTGGTTTGAATTTTCAAGTGCACTTAGTTTTCTCAAAGAGCAAGCCCTTGTATTCTGGTATGACCTGGTTATGCAAAACGAATGAAATTTCAGAGCCGTTACATAGCAACCAGCTTTAAAAGATTTGTGTTTCCTTAAGACGATGTATTCTATTTGTATTGTACATACAAGGTGGTGTATAGGCAACCATTTCTGCAAATGTGAGACTCAATTAGAGTGTAATATTGCTACGTATCGTAAACTGTGTACCAAAAGGGATTATCCAGAAGCTCACGGACTGAGCATAGTGTATGTTAGAAGTTAAAATCTACTCAGTAACTATTGTCATGGCAACCCACATAAAAGGTTCTCGCGAAGCGTAACCGCGGTTTGTTTACACAAAGGTACTGATAAAGGTAACAGTCAGATAGTGTACAAAAAAGCTGGCAAATAAAGATATCTGAGATAAAGGACTTGGCGGCACAGAGAGGGTTTCATGCTAGGAAGGTTCTAGTGGTATCTTGATCGACAGAGAATAGCGTTTTCTTGTTTGTCCCAGAAATCTCTCGCACTTATGAATGAGATATATAAGAGATTGTGACACGCCAGCGGACAGTTGTAAAACAGTCGGTGTCGTACGCAGCAAACGGCTGTAGCGTGTCGTATCGAGAGCTGATGAATCAGAACACTGTTATTGTCATCGACCTTGGTAGATTGGGGTGTGTATGTGACTTAATGTTGTTACTTGAGAACTGAACAGTGCATTTATACGGAAATAAAGAACATTTAGAATTTCTGAAATTGGACTTGCAGAAATTCTACGAACCCACAAAGTCACAATTGGTGTCAGAAGTGAGACATTGCCACCATGGAGGCTGCAATGGGAAAGATTCTACAGAAAATGGAAGAAATGAAGACAGCTAATGACAACCCCGCCGCAGAGCCAAAGGAAATGAAGACGGCTAACGATAACCTCAACGAAAAGATGGAAGAAATGAAGGCCGGAAGCTGCAAATAACAACATGGCCACGACGACGAACGAACTAACAACGAAGACGGAGGCGGAAAATAACGACCTGTCCGCGAAGATGGCCGAACTGATCACGGAAATAAAGGCCCTCGCCGAAAAATTTGAAGAGTAATTGACCGGCGCGAGGGATCACGTCCCGTAGCTGGGCAAGCGGATGGGTCAAGTGGACGAGCGCATTAACGACCTAGAGGGAAAGGCCGACAATAACATCAAATCCCTGAGAGACCTGGCAAACCGCGTTACTGAGCTGGAGGGAAAGGCCGAAAGCATCACAAAGTCCCTGAACGCCATGGTGGAGGACGTCGTCGGCAGGAGGTTAAAGGATATAAAGGTTGACGCGCCGGGACGCGACACAGCATCTATGCGCGTCAAACCTCCTAAATGCGACGGCGCGACAACTTTCGAAGTTTTCCGCCGTCAGTGCGACAAGGTGGCCAAACACAATAAATGGTCATCAGAGGAAGAGACCGCCGAGTTAATAGCCAGCCTCCAGGAACGAGCCACAGAAGTCCAGAACGCGGTACAGAAAACGGCGGTGCCCAAGGACATCTGGGAAACCCTGGAGAACCGCTTTGGAAACCACCGTTTAGCCGCAGCGTGCCGAAGCCAGCTAAAATCAAGGCCGCAGCAGCCATGGGAGACATTACAAGAGTTCGCCCTGGCCATTAAGCAACTGGCCAGCAAAGCCCTATTTGACCTCTCACCAGAGTTCGTATCCCGAGAGGCTGCCCACACTTTTGTTGACGGATCACGAGACACGGAGATTCGTCAGCGCCTAATGCTCGGCGATAACAAAACTATCCACAAGGCGCTAACGGCAGCATTGAGAATGGAGGCGGCCAAGGTGACAGCTACCCCGACTTCCAGATCAAGGAGTATCCGCTATAATGGAGACCGAAGACCAGTCGAGGGACGCCGGTGAAGACCAAGCAGCCTGTGTTGGTGGTGTGGAAAGCCGGGACATTTGGAGAGAGACTGCCCACACCAGGAAGAGAAAAGGGAAAACGAGTAAGGGCCGCCCTGGAGAGGGCACGTCGGCGCCATCACCACCATCGCCCCCAGTGACACTGCGCGCCGTTAGCCGACGTATGGATGGCAGCCTCATCGTGGACGGTTGGGTGAGAGGAAAGCCGTGCCTCGTGCTGGTGGACACCGGGGCAGTCGTGAATATCATCAGACCTAACGTGGCCAAGGGTTTGCCGAAGAGGAAGCCGAGTCGACCATACCAGCTTGTGACGGCTTTGGGTGACACCTTACCTGTGGAGTAGGAGGCCCTACTGAAGTTGTCTTTGTGACGGAGTGCCGTGAGTCTGTGGATGTTCGTTGCGACGGTGGCTGAGGTGGTATTACAGGGATTGGATGACCAAAGATCCTCGAGGCGACGGTCGACGTCGGCAGGGAGTTCCTGCGGCTCAATGGAGCAGGGTCATATTCCGGCAGCCCGAAGAGCGCCATGGAATCTGCAGGGTCATCCTGAAGGAAGACGTGGTTGTTCCCGAGAGAAACGAGGTTGGTTGACGGCGCGACTGGAAGCCGGAGCTGACGCAACACCTGGCTCCCCGGCTGGAAGGCTTACTGGAGATGGCGACCGAAGAGCTGGAGAAAGTTCGGCAACCGCTGAGATGATACCAGCGCGTCTTCTGCAAAGCTAACAGTGACTACGGTCGCACGGACAAAGTGCTTCACCGCATAGACACTGGAGGTGCCCGGCCTATCCAGCAACCACCTAGACGCGTTCCGCTAGCAAATCAAGCGGCAGTACGTGATATGCTAGATGACAGGAAATCCATGGGAGTGATTAAAGAGTTTGATAGCCCTTGGTGTTCCCCCGTAGTCCTAGTGACAAAGAAGAACGCTGAGCTACGCTTCTGCGTGAACTACAGGAAGTTTAACGCCGTCACCCGAAACGATTGCTTCCCCTTACCATGGATTGACGACTCCCTGGACACGCTAGCTGGTGCACCGTGGTTCTCTACCCTGGACCTGAAGTCGGGTCACTGGTCTCTCACCCGAGAGACAAGGAGAAGACTGCATTCTCGACAGGCCAAGGGCTTTGGCAGTTCACAGTTATGCCCTTTGGCCTCTGCAACGCACCAGCCACCTTCCAACGCCTAATGGAATGAGTGATGAGAGGGCTGACTTATGACGCCTGCCTGCTATACCTGGATGGCATCATCATCGTCGGCATGGCGTTCGAAGGCCATCTCGACAACCTGAGCAAGGTGTTACAGAAGCTGCAGGCAACCAAATTGAAGCTGAACGCGAAGAAGTGCCAGCTCTTCCGCAAGAAAGTCAACTACTTCGGCCACATAGTCTCACCAACCGGAGTGGCCACAGACCCAGAGAAGACACAGGCCGTGAGAGATTGGCCTCGCCCAAAGGATAAGCGAGAGTTTCGCAGTTTCCTGGGGCTGTGCAGTTATTACCGTCGCTTAATAAAGGGGTTCTCCAACATCGCGAAACCCCTCACCCGCCTGACAGAGGAACACCGACGGTGTGGATGGAGGACGCCGAAGCCGCTTTCCAGCGGCTGAAGAAAACACTGTGTAGTGCTCCTATTCTGGGATTTCCACAACGAGGTGGCATCTTCATTGTGGACACCGACGCCAGCGTCCATTGCATTGGAGGCGTCCTATCGTCCTATCCAGGACGGCCATGAGCGAGTGATAGCCTACTACAGCAAGACGCTATCCAAGGCAGAGAACTACTGTGTCACCCGGCGAGAGTTACTGGCTGTAGTAAAGACATTGGAGGACTTCCACAAGTACCTGTATGGTCAGCCATTCCACCTGAGGACTGACCACTGCGCCCTAATCTGGCTACTGAGCTTTAGAAACATGGAAGGCCAGACAGCACGCTGGGTACGGAGGCTGCAGGAGTACGACTTCACCTCTGAACATCGAAGAGGGAAGAGCCAGTAACGCAGTGCCAGGTCCCGAAGAACCTGCCCAGCGGAGTGCGGCCAATGCACAAGAGTGGAAGCGGAGGAGCGTGCCGCAGCTATCAGTGTGGTAACGGCAGTGCCTGCGGATTGCTGAGATGGCGCAAGCCTGAGGAGGGAGCAGGGATTGTGATAGGCCAGCGGACAGTTGTAAAACATTCGGTGGCGTAAGCAGTAAACAGCTGAAGCGTGTTGTAGCGAGAGCCATTTTTTTTAGTCTGACTCAATCTTTCCATACTTTAGGCAACACACGGCCAGTGTGAAAGAATAATTAATTTCCATTAATTGACCTAATAGTGATTAACTATAAAACGCCCGGGCCTTAAAGTACTTACACGAGGTATGTCGCCATTAAGGTAGTTGTCTCATGTGTTTTTGAGAACTCCTAAGTAGTTTACAGAAAAAACACGATCAGTTGCACAATTTAATGTCATGTCGGCGCTTTGGCCACAGTTTCTCAAGGGTTGGTGCGGCTGGACGGCAACCAGAGGATCCGAGGTTCAAATCCTGGCTATGATATTGAATTTTGCAGTCTGACTCAATCTTTTCAATATACTTCCTGCTGGTCTGGCAGAACGTGTCTGGTCACATTATATCTTTGTTTATGAATGGAAAATAATCAATTTACTCTATACTCTGAAGAGTTCAAAGCAGTATTATTCAATTACTCTTCCATGAAAAAGTGTATCACCTAGATGAATGAGACACGAACCACCTTCCCCCTTACTACTGTCAGAACAATCCATTTGAGTCAATATGGGCTCAAATTATGTTGCAAACAGAAATAATACTTTTAAACTGAGCGACGTTGAAGGACTTATTCAGAAATAAATTGACAAGGAACACCTCAAGACTGGGAAAACTGTGCGAGACATCAGATAAACTATAAGAAGACGACTTTTAGAAAGAAAAAGCAGTAACGAGATTTTTGAACCTATCATTATAAACTTGCAGTACTCAGACGATGACAATGACGAACTATCCCTTAACGTAACATTCTCAGCTAAGCGAACACACCGCTGGTATTTTTGTGGGATTATAAAAATAAGAAGTTCATAAACTATAATTAATTTTAAACTGAATAGTTAAACAATTTGCGTAATATACGAATATTCATGTTGTAATTCTAATTTCAACAACTGCATTATTATAAAACTGTGTAAAATTCAGTTTGCGTTCCCTTAAGTCAAGCGCCAAGAAGACTCGCAAATGAAAGAGAGGCGAAAATATAAATAGAGTGGGGATAACGATGTGGCAACGCTGAAGGCTCTAACGCATCTGATTCGCTACAGGCGAGAATATTTTCCCATTTGAAACACATACGAGCGTAGCTAAAGATGGCAAAGCAGATAGAAGCGCACAATGTGAGATGGTAGAACAGGATGGTAGAGCGAAGTAAGAGTACGATTAGTGATAAGTAGGTAGAGTGAATGCAGAGCCAACACGTTTTCTATATGTGAATTTACTATATCATAATTATTAAGTGGAAGGTACAAGGCATTCCTAAGTCTTGAGGAGACTCACGGGTGAAATAGTGATACGGGCTTACCTTGAAGATGCATAACCGTTTATGTTTGAGAATGCCATGTTTAGAGTAGCCGCCACTGAAGGGTTGCATGATGAATGCGATTCTAAAACCAGCGTGACCTCCGGAAGAACCAAACCAAAGTGAAGCCCTAGAATCACCCACGAGTGCAATCTTTAAATGCTGTTACTTCCAATACGCGATCTATTGCCAAATCAGCGTTCTCGCGCTATGTAAACGTTTCCCAAGCAAAGCTAAGCATGATTATATTCCTCAAAACATCCTAACTGCAATTCAGAGTCTAGATAGCTCAGATTACCTTAGTCAACAAATTCCATGTCCTACACGTGGTCGACTGAGAAGGAGCGTACCGCAGCTTTCAGAGTGGTAACGGCAGTGCCTGCGGACAGCTGGGATAGCGCAGGCCTGACGAGGTAGCAGCTGGCGGACGCCAACTTGGGACCACTATTGAGGAAAGCTGAGGAAGGGACAAGACAAACCTGAGAGGACGTCGCACCAAGGAGCGCCACATACAAGTTCTCCTGGGCCCAATGGGACTCACTGAAGATAATAGAGGCGTGCTGCTCCGGGTATGGGAATCACCCGATGGGAAGACGCAGAAGGAGCCCTTGGTAATTCCCCTAAGTAAGGTCTCGGAGGTCTTGGAGCAAGTGCACGCCGGTACTTCAGGAGGATACCTGGGAGCAAGCCGAACTATCGACAAACTCCGACAGAAGTACTGCTTCCAGAGGCTCCAGGCAGATTCTGAGGAGTGGTGCCGGTAATGTCCGTGTGCGCGGCGAATCGCGGGCCCCAAACTAGGATCGGGGTTCGCATGCAGCTGTACAACGTCGGAGCGCCATTCGAAAGGATCACCGTCGACATAGCTGGACCATTCCCAGTGTCCGACCGAGGCAACAAGTACCTGATGGTGGTCGTGGACTACTTCACCAAGTGGCCGGAGGTGTATGTCATTCCGAACCAGGAGGCAAAGATAATCACAGACTGCCTCGTGGAGCAAATGTTCTGCCGATTTGGGGTGCCGTTAGAGCTTCACGGCAACCAGGGCACCAATTTTGAGATCAACCTAATGAAGCAGGCACTAGAAAGTCTTCCTTCAGATCTCCAGTCGGATGGCATGGTCGAAAGGTACATCAAGACCTCAGAAGAACACCTGAGGAAGGTCGTGGCCAGCCATCAGCTTGACTGGGACGTCAAGGTGGCACTGCTCTTGCTGGTCTACTGCTCTTCAACACACGACAAACTGGGATGACTCCAGCCAGCTTAATGTTCGGCTGAGAGTTACGCCTCCAATGTGAACTGGCCTTTAGGAGCCACCCGGACGCTAAACAGCCAGCAACTGAGTGTGTGGAGAACTTGGTGGACTATCTCCACGACATGCATGAGATGGTTCGTCAGAACATCCAGAAGGCGAGCGACCGCATTGAAGACCCGGTACGACAGGCAAGCCAACAGCCAAGGGTTCCAGCAAGGTGACCTGGTCTTGTTGTATCGCCCTACTCGGAACAAGGGACGCTGCCCGAAGCTTCAGCAGCCGTGGCAAGGACCGTACCAGGTGGTGAAGAGGATTAACGACGTGGTCTACCGCATCCAGAAGGTGCCCCGAGGGAAGATGTTGGTAGTACATCTGGATCGTCTGGCCCACTACGATGGTGCTGTTCGGTACGACCAGCCTTCAGGAGGGAGCAGTGTCGCAAACCCGATCGCGATAGCGTGGCTTGTGTATACAAAGATCCTGGAGCTAAGGATCATGCCGGAACAAATAAAGATAGCGCGAGATGAAGGACTTGCCGGCACAGAAAAGTTTCCCGTGTGGAACATTCTGGTGAAGTCTTGATTGCTTTATCAAATATTCGATATCTTGTTTGTTCCAGTAATCTCTGGAATTCAGGACTTAAGGTGACTTCTGAAAAATAATTCAATTGGGTTGAGGTCGAGAGAGCGTGCTGGCTAAGCTACAGTTGGACTCCCCCTTGCACTGGCCAATCGGATTCACATACTTAGGTGCGATTCACTATTAGGATTTATGTATTAAAAAGACGAAAACAAAATTAACTACATAATAGGAACCGAATCTTTGACCCTTGGGTCCCCAGTTTTCGGCGTTACAGATTGGGCCACCAGAATATTTACAGAAATTGCACTAGAGTAGGTTACATGATGCAAAAAGGCATTGTTCCTCAGCGTCGCACTGGCGGGTGATTACTTCGAGATTTGAGAGTCTTTCTGGGGTGTTAAATCTTGAACGCCAATAAAGGGCTACTAATTATCGATATGTCTATACTCGGGAAGCACTTTCGAAGTACCAACTAATCAGCATATGATACCCATCAGGTTTAACACAATTTGTTGGGTCATGTTTAGCCGCAGACCATGCATTGCCTATCTCAGCTTTCTTTATATTAGTCAGGACTACAGTCGCTGAAATTATTGCGGTGCAGTTATACACTCTGTATGCCTATGTAAGCTTCTGTAGGGTTATAGTTTATAGATTGTTAGCTTCAAATAAATTTCTTCACCAATATCGTTTACTTAAATATAGTTACTACATACTATTCATACATAAATTGTTCATTCTGATCCATATAAACATTTGTATATAGGCATAAATTCATTACAGTTTCACTTCAGTTAACTTTGGAATAGAGGAATAGAGGAAAGCAAATCGATAGGCGTGTTTTAACGTTTTCGCTGTCTTTTAAAATCCCAGTTTCCCATGGCATTGACAGAATTATTCAAGAGTGGCAACCCAAATCGCATCGCACGATCCAGGGATTCGTTAATCGTGTGGCTCTGTGTCTGTGGGGCTGGTGTCTGTTTTGTACACCACTATATTAGCTAGCGCCAGGAGAAATGTAAGGACGCCTTACGGGTTAAGGGAAGGCTACCGAAAGTCTAGCGGGGGCGACAGTGTCTCGCGATTTCTCTCCAGTTTGGGGGCCAAGTGTCGCACAATTGTTTACATATACCCAAATTTCCATGGATGTCTGCAACCACTGTCCCACCGAGTTCGGTCCTATCCGAAGTGTTTATGGCATTTCCAGAAGCAACTGAATGACGACTGCACTTTAAGTTAATTATAAATTATTGTATAATTGAAACCTCGAAAGAGAATTATGCTGCAGCAAGATTATTTGAAAAAAAAAAGTATTTTAAAGATCTCTGTATACATATGTTATTGTGTGGTATGTTTTTGTTTATTTCTTAGGGTTTACGATATCCACATATAGTTTTAAATAAAGTAATTTCAAGACCATTTACAGAAAGTTCATTATAAGCATGTAAGTTGAAACGTAAATATTTAAATAGTATAATAAAAATTAGTTTCGAAAAATGTTCCACATACAATGTTGTTTTAGATTGGAAGATTTTCTTGAAAATGTTTGTTGGCATCATTGAAGGGTTACTTTCTCACATCAAAGCTTGGTATTATTCCATACTATTTCCTGTTTATTAATCCAGATAGGAGATTAATTGACATTTTCACATTTCGTTAAACCATAAACCATGAAAGCGAGTATCTTGCAATGTGTGCTAGGCCGCGCCGTGGCCTCAGTAGCCCGGGTTCAATCCTAGGCTACGGCAAAGTGAGATTTGTGGCGAACCGGTACTCAATTTTCATGTCATGTATCATCGGTGTCATCGCCTGCGATGCCGTATGTAGTAAAAGCAGGCGTAAAACATTGCACATTTCTTGTTATGTGATGGCTCAGGAATCCAATTCTTTGCAAGAACTTCAGAAAAAGGTATAATCACATTGTTCAGAAAAGTATTAAGTATTTTAAAATTCAAACAAATAACGAAATAATGAGAAACAAAACTAATAGATATAAATTTAGCGCTTTATCGATGTCTATATTTTTCTTGTAATTACTTTTTGTATATATTACGGTTTACCGGTTATACTCGCTTAAAATGAAGAGGGTATCCATAGTTGTATCCAGAAGATTCAAGATATAACTTCACTTGAAAAAATGTTCCATGTAAGGCATGGAACTTGAATACCAAGTTTCGCATCTGCCTAATTTTCGTTTGTCGTTTATGCTATTCACATATGTTGGCCCAGTCTCAGAATATGTTTTTCCGATGAAATGTTGATATCAATTATTCATTCCTTCTGCATTCGTTCCACATCCCGTCCCCATCTGACATTTCAGCGCAAGTCTAGTACCTGACTTTAGGACCCCTGTAACTTACGGTTTTCATGTTTTGAAGACAAGCCATTGTGAGATCGACTAATGAGTGATGGTAATGCATTTCCCGCTTACTACAACAATGCTAAAAGTAGTTGGGTTTTATGTCTGGTTATCTCCTAAAAGTAAATTGTCCATATTAACATTAGTTTATATTATGCATGTCAAAATTAATTTTGTATAACAGACTATACCTACAAAACCTGTGTTTGCTTATACTAATCTGCGTTGAAAGTATACTAGTGACATTCGTTCTTAAAGTTTATGGAGAAGATAATGTAAAATTTTTATATTGGAAATCATTAACCATCATCACATCACAGCACAATCATGATAATTATGTGAATTCCTACAAAATCGAGGTTCATTTCTGTCACAGTTTTAAACTGCGGTGGTTATATAGTTGCTTCTCATGATATGAAAAGACTATAGAATTTTCAGACTATCCAATGGTGATCGCTATACTTAGTGAAGATTTCTATGGTTGTGTAGGCGTTTTTACCCCAGCAAGTTGTTAACAATTGACTGTTAAGCACCTGTCTGCCTTGCTAGGGGTCCCGGGTTCGATTCCCGGCGGTGGGCATAGGAATTTTTCTTCGACCAGGATAAAATCTTAATCTTCCACAGAGTCTGGAAGTGTGAATGAGAGTGCGAATGTGTGAGTGATTAAAATCCAACGAATACGAGTTAACACCTTCGATATGTTCCAAAGGAGAACGGCCGCATTATGAACATTGGAGTGACTTTGACTGAGAGAAGTTACTGACTGCAAGTTGGTAAACAGGTGCTCTATTGACAATTGACTGTGAATGAGTCGGGGTAACTGACCTCCTGTTAATAATAAACAGGTTTACCAATCAAAAACTATTTAGAACTTAACATTTCCATTTATCAAACACTTTTACCTCCTACAAATTTGTAGAAATTCACAGCTACTACATAGGAGGCATTTCACTACTCGCCAATTAGGTAAGTACAACGTCCAGTTTAAAAAGAAATTGGAATCTATTGAACATTTTGTTGTGAAACACTGAACGAGAAGCATTGAATTTGTACACCCAATTCAAACTTATCTGAATGTGTTAAGTATGTTTATTTGCCTAAGTTATTGTCAGAGCGGTTGAATTAGAAGCGCAAGCGCTGTCTAACTACAGTAGCAGATACCGCCTGAAGACGAATTTGATCATTGTTATCTTTGCTGCAGACATCAAACGATAACAATCGATCTTGTATAGGCCCAACTACTTTAATTAGTCTATTATACTTTCTTATTTTGTTTGATATTGTCTTTGTCTTTAATTTACTTTTTCAACTTGACAAACGTGTCTTCATTGACAGTCTTTATTATTAAACTAAAAGTTATCGAGGAGACAATTTTTACGTTGTTGAATATTCCTGGAAATTTTTCTGTACGTTTGATTTACATGAGGTGACAGCTCGATGCGTGGAGAAGGAATAGGGAGTAGTGTGTTATAGGTCTCTTACCTGCTTACACCCTTACCTTGAGGCTGGGTTCATGTATTATGTGCTATTGCAGTCCACGATGTAATATAGACCCGTTAAACGCCCGCTTCATCTCTTATTTGTCCCTCTGTTACAATCTGGACTTCATCTTCCCCACTGGAAAAAAAAGTCATCACTAGGGCCCGGAAGTTGTTGAACTAAAAATTCTCTAAAATGAGCTATAAAATGTCCTTAAATAATAAAAAAATGCACATAAAATGTAAACAAAATGACCTAACGGAAATTAATTTTTTTTAACAATAATAAATTAACAACTGTCACAGACAAATAATGAATATATGGTTCGAATAACTACATTTTAAAATTAGCTTTCTTAGTAAATAATGCAATTATTGCTGCTAAATAATAAATAAATACAAAATTCATCAGGTCATTTTCAGTTTTATAAAATATGAAAAAATAAGTTACTGTACCCATTAGCCAAAACATACCTTACTTAGCGTTGCAGTACACCACCATGGTCATCTTCAAGTTATCAAAAGTAAAGGAACGGCGTTTGTCAGTTAAAACGGTTTTATACTTGGAGAAACTTCTCTTCACTTCCACAAATGTTATAGGTGCATGTTTTAAAAAGACTGTCACTGCCTGTTAAATCCTGTTAAAAAGACCAGTTCTGAAGTTTTCTCCTGGCAAGATATCGGCAATCTGACACACTGGTATTCTTTATTTTTGTCCAACACAGATTTTAGTGTCTGATTTTGCCCCAATCTCAACTTTTACATTTTGTATCCTCTTTTCCGCAATCCTCACTAACTCAATCGACTTATCCAATGTCGTGCCACGTTCTTCAAGGCGGGTTATGGTATCCTTCAAAAATGCAAATATTTATTTAATGAAAGCTAATTTACCTTGGATTTGAGTATAAGAAAACAAACAGATCCTCTGCGCTTTGCCTTAGATTCTAACCTATCAAAACTATTCACCACTTCTCTCACTATTTGAAAATTTTCACAGTGGTATATACATGCAGATAACCATGTACCCCAACGTGTTAAAATTGGTGCCGGGACAAACCTATATTAGGGACTTTTTCTTTGAAATACATAGTTAAGGTTAGCGCTTTCAAAAATATTTTCTTTACTGTGGAAATTAGTGTTGATCTGACCTGTTCCACAATTCGATGAAAGGCATGGGTCAAACACGCACCAAACATGCACCATCTTATTGTAAAATGATTGGATCGATTTTGCCGCCCTTAACATGTAAGGCGTCGCGCCTCTTAGGAAGAGGAGCACGTTGTCATGCTGTATTCTACTAGGGCACAAAAAACTCATGGATTTATCGAACAGTTTGCATATCTGACAGTGGTTAAGAGCTTCCATTACCTCTGAGGTCAGAAGAAACATTTGTGCGGCACTAGTAGTTTCTAGCGTACCTATCACTACATTGGCTACATAACGCCCCTCTATATCGCTTGTCACATCAATTGATATATACAATTTTTTTCCCATTCACATATTCACGTATTCGGTTTAACGTGTCTTCATAGCATTTTGGTACGTAACTTTTACGCAAAGTTGATTCATCTGGAATTGAATGACCAGTGTGACGTTCAAGAAAATCTCGTAATTTGGAATTACTTAATTTTCCTAGGGGAATATTTGCACCAACAAACACTTCACATAATTCTTTATAAAAGTAAGATGAATTGTTCTTTGACCGCGAAGTCGTTTCTTTTAACAGCAACTGACATTGTTGTCCTTTTTCTTTTTACACTTTAAAGAGCTCGCAAATGTTTTTGGTGCCCAAAATGTTGTACGGTGAACCGTTTGTCTGCAGCGAATTTAATTTCGCACACTTTACTAAACAATACAGTTTCGTCAGTAGAGAATATGTTTCCGCCAAACGGCCACGCCATGGCTCAGTGGTTAGATCGCTTGGCTCTCACCAAGGCGGCCCAGGTTGGTTCCCAGGCGACCGCAAAGTGAGATTTGTGGTGTACAACACGCGCTGGCGTGGGTTTTCTCCGGGATCTCCGTTTTTCCCCGCCATCTCATTCCACCGGTTCTCCATCTTCATCTCATATAACATCAGTGTCATCGCCCGCGGTGCCGTATGTAGTAAAATTGGGCGTTAAACACTACACATTTTTGTTTCCGCCAAACCCTGAAACATACTGTCTCAAACGGGACGCAGTTGATTGCTTTTGTTTCAGCATTTCAATACCAAAACACAAGAAATTTGAAGACCTCACCAACTACTATCCTTAGTGCGACACTTCTAGCTCCTTAAGTACTGTCTGACACAATCCACACGTAATGCATGATGTAATTGGCAATTCCTCGAATTGATGCGTCATAAATTCACCAGCACTGTTAGGATGCTCACCTGTGTTAATTACATGTTTACCACACTTACAAAGTTACTATTTCATAAAACAAATATGATATAAATGAACATTCAATCGTATATTATTTTAAAAACTCCCCAAAAACCCATGGATCAGGTTCAGGTTCGCCACGGGAAAAGAACCCGGTCTTCCCGATTGCGAGCCACAGATGAAAATGCTCTA
Organism: Mantis religiosa; assembly: GCA_030765055.1. Lineage (NCBI taxonomy): Eukaryota > Metazoa > Arthropoda > Insecta > Mantodea > Mantidae > Mantis > Mantis religiosa. The sequence goes on from CM060947.1 coordinate 154,080,139, forward strand.
TAGAAAAAAGAAAATGACCGGAAAATGCATCTAAATGTTCAAAAATGGCCTTATTATAAAAAAATTGGAAAAAATGCATTTTGATGAGCTACAAATAAATGAATGCACTTTTTTCCAATAAGCATCGCCTCTGACTACTCAGAAAAAGATGACTTTTCATCAAAATCCGGGCACTAGTCATCACCATCCTTTTCCAAATGAGTTACTATTTCCTGCCCTGCATTCAGTAAACCTTCTTTCTGCATATATTCTGCTTCAATTTTCTTCACATGCCTGCGTCATTCTTGTCAATCCTGTGCTGAATGCTGGCAAGTTTGTCATCAGCTAGCTGAATTATGACCTCTCAATGTAACATTTCTGCCAGACACCCAGTTTTTGCGGTAGTCGAAGTAAGTTCAATGGGTATTGGTTCAGAATGATAAGGGAGTAGACGTAGAATATGATTTTACTGGTTCAAAAGACCATCTGTTTTATAGGTGGTACATGTGAGATTTAATGAAAAAATTAAGCTGTACATATCAGGATTAAGAACAGTAGTGAAGTTAATGGCATGGAACTGTTCTATTGGAAGGCTTTTCCTAAGCCATTAGATCTTTTCTGGATATTTTAATTAGCATACACCTTCCTTAAAGTAGGTCCTTTTCTAATTCATTGACCGTTTGGCAAACTTCTGTATCCTTGAAACCATTTAAGGCGATCTTCTGGGTATTAACTTGTGGGGCGTGGGAAAAAGATGTAGAACCGGAACGCACATCCTTGGTTTGCTTAATTATTTGTCTAACGCTTCTTTCCGACACACAAGTATCTCAGCTACAGTTTTCCCAACGTTTTCAATATGGACCACACCACTCATTGCATACACTACTTTTATTTACTTTTAGCTTAATTGTCATTAATGACACTTTCAGATGTTTATGAATAAAATATGTAAATTAAATACATAATTTTTACAACCTACTATCAAACAGATGCAATTAATAGCACTAACATAATGAAATGCCCATTCAATTTAATTTTATAACACGGGAACGAGCTTAAAGAACTTCGATGTTTTAATTATTATTAACCTCACGATAAGTTAACCATGTGCGTCTCGCAGTCAGAATTCACGTTCCCGCCCCTAACATCAGATGATGAACTCTACCAATCTTCTGCGCATATTTCGAGAGCTGCCACCTCATTTGAATCAAACTATAACCACGGTCAATGAGAAATTCCCTTATGATTTGACACTTGTGTGGTATAAAATGGAAGGGGCTCGTGAACTAATAAGAAGCATGACGTCATCAGTTTTGCAACAGCTGGATTCTGTGGCAGTTTACATGCATTTTCACATGGATGTATTCAACGGATCCATTGTTTGCAAGCAACTGGTTTGGAGCTCCATGTTTTACATAATGGTTCCGTAAATATTTAATAAATATTACTGCATATTACATTAAGAACTTTAGTGCATTTTATATCTTGCGGATATTGCTATTGCCGAGCAGATATGGCAACCGCATGAGACTGGATATGATCTTTGATAAACCTGAAATGATATTCAATATACACGTAAACTAATCCTTGTTTCACGTAAGCTTGCCCCGTATCTCTTAACGGTCACGTGACCTTATCACATCTCATTGGCTGCTGTTGTGGTGCAGACTATTGTGCGGTTAAAATTAGTTCGTTATTTAACATGGTGATATGTCTTTATATGTTGGAAGAGAATTGTCAAATTTATATTTTCGTAACTGTTTTAATGAAATATATTACGCAACAGAGTTGATTTATCTGAAATGTATGTTAATTCTTAAACGAAGTAAAGAGGAAGTTCGTTTACTCTCCAGCACGTGGCACGATAGCACGCGATTTAGCGGTAGTGATAACATATTTATTTATATTACTTTTATCACTGACCTTGTTTTGAATTGGGCTAGTCATATATCGCCATTCGACGGTGTACTATGCCGAGTGCGAGAGCTAAATTATTTTATTGATCGTTTATTGCGCGTGTACTTATATGTATCATGGCAGAGTCTAGCGCCAGTTTTTCGCTGAAGCATCGCTGAAAACATTTACAAAGCGGCGAAAAAAGAATTGTGGTGCATGTGTTTAATGCACTCACAGAGAAGAATCCGTCTTTGTCAGTGAGAGAAGTGCAACAGCTGTGCCCTGAACTTACAGGTGTGTTAGATGCGTAGGGACATCGCGACATGAAATTGAGACAACAGGAAAACTTGCGACTCCAGGGGCGATATTGCTGTGTGGCGAAGACGTTATTTAAGGACAATCAGACTGTGCCGAGATACAAGTCGCAAAATTGTCGCAAACCTTGACGAGACTTGGTTGAATGAAGAACACACAAGTATGGCGTGACACGACTTTTAAGACTGTAAGACAAGCATTTTTGCAAGGTATGTGTGCTCGTTTAAAAAAATCCCAATGGAAAAGGCCGAAGGCCTTTCATTATAAACTTGTTCCAGTTTTATTGCTCATTCATTCAGTTTCAACTTGCTCAATGTCATTATAAACTTCATTATTTTTGCATGCCTTCATATTCTTATTTCTATGATTTTATCTATCTTCCTGGCAATCATTATGTTTACTGCAGGTTTAAATGTGGTGGGAAGGCACCGCCTATGGCCTATGGCGCGAAAGCATTAGCCAATTAGGATGAGGGGGAAGTTAGTTGCACATGTCAGCGGGGCAAGGCTATATGAAACAGAGATTAGTGGATGTCTTTGAAAAACATGGTCAAAAAAATTAAACTTGGTGATGGAAAGTCCTGGAGAAGATCTTAAAATAATGATGATGATGATGATGATGATGATGATGATGATGATGATGATGATGATGATGATGATGATGATGATGATGATGATGATGATGATGATGATGATGATGATGATGATGATGATGATGATGATGATGATGATGATGATGATGATGATGATGATGATGATGATGATGATGATGATGATGATGATGATGATGATGATGATGATGATGATGATGATGATGATGATGATGATGATGATGATGATGATGATGATGATGATGATTACTTTGATACTGGCAACCTGTGGGATGCCTAGGAGGCTGACTACATTGTAACTCAAAACAAGGCTGGCCGACTGTACAGGCACGGATGGTGGTAGCTCAAACTAATGGAATGGTATATATAAGTATTCAACTTTAGTAATTAATTCTGTAATATGCACAGCAAGTATTAATAAAGGGCATCAGTAGTGGTATTACAGCTGGAGCAGCCCCTAATTGACGCTGCAGTGTAATACTTACATGGGATTGAGCAATCATAAGCTGTTGTCTATTTTGTAAACAAAACTGTGCTTGATCTATTTTAAGAATGACACTCAGAACATCATAAACTGGAGATTTAATGATACTAAAGCTTGGACATAGAGAGGGTTTAGACCTTTTAACAAATGCTTAATTTATAAATAATAACTAAACACTAGTAATGCTTAATTTGTTGAGCTTGTGACATTCAAGGGTTAATTTGGTCACATAGTGAAAATACACCATAACCATAATTAGTTATAGCTTCTGTTTCTAATTGTATTCTCTGTCTGAACCTGATTTATAGCAAATCAACTGTAATGCTCATTTGAAATGCAGTAAGAAAGTTGGTAGGTAACAATATCTAATCATGATGTGGGTTTCCATGTCGAACAATTTGAAAAAATTGTGCAGCAGGGTCTGTTAAGTAACAAGAAAAGAATTTCAATACCATGTCATTATTTCATCCATTACCAGTAGCTACCATTTGAAACTTTCTAAGAAGATCAAATGGCGATTCTGAAGAAGTATCACCAACATATGATGATTCAATTACAGGCCTGAATACAGGGGCTGCGGTTGACACAAACTCATTATTACTTGTACTAGTGCTACTAGAGTTAGAGGTCCCTTCAACTGATTTTACCAAGGTTTCAATTGGTTAATTAGACTTCCGTTTAGTACGGTGCTTAGATATGATGAACAAAGTTAAGTACCTATGTGGAAAGCTGATGCTTCTGTTAATGAAGCAAACTAAGTATTAAGAATTGACTAAGCGCAATAGCAAAAGCATTTCACTATTTCTTATATATATATATATATATATATATATATATATATATATATATATGTATTACAGATCTGAATTCTTAAAGTTAAATATTGTTTACTATAAAGACAAATTATAGCACAAGCCAAGATTTAAATTATTAGATATCTAACAAATTCTAAAACAGTCGCCATTCAGGACTATAAAACCATTATCACAAAGATAAATGCAATATGATGGCACTTGCATTTTTTAAAGCTCTTAGGAACGTTATGCAGAACTATTAAATGGGTATAAAATGAATAAAAATGAACAAAATGAAGCCAGAAATAATTGGAATTCTATTCCTAATTAGCGGCAAAGTTAGGTTCTACCTACTAGAACCATACATAAGTGTCACACAAGAAAATCACAACATCTTGGTAACCGAAACGTTCGCATAAGCATCTATTTGTTTCCTCAGTTTGCAAATTATCTTACATACTTCAAAACACATATTCATAATCACATTTCACTCACTGAGATATATAATAGCAGACAAAAGCTAGAGGTACTTTACATGAACTACTTCCCAACCTTTAATTATTCCATTTTTTTCCTTTCTTCTTTGATATGTTTATGTGTAATCATTACAATTCCTAGGACTTACAACACAAAGTAAGACAATCATGACCAGCCGAGAAAACCGCTACTTTTCAAGTTAAGAACCGTTTTTGTTAAAAAAAAATATGAGAAAATACTAAAGAACATAAAATATTTTAACTCAGTATATAGTATTTCTGTTTAAATTACTAGAAAACTTAATAAAATGGAAACAAAATGGCGAGAGAAAAAATGTCTACACGCGGTGGCAACAAATTTTGCTACAGCAATTTATCTATAACCTCAATGACATTTCTGCAAAATAAATTTAAAAACACCAAAATCAATCTTTACAGAGACTTATGTCCGCGCCTCAAACCAATTTGTCACGTCCTGGCCATGGATGGGTTTGGATACAGGATACTAACAGGTTGACCACGAACGGACATGGGGAACCTAGCTCAGATAGGGTAAAACAAATGCTTTGCAGGATAGTTTGGGAGTCCTAGGTATTTCAACCAAAACACAGGGCTCATAAACATGTTTTACCACTATATTTATTTAGAATAATTACAATTTAGACATTACCTTGGGCTCATGTGGCTAGGAGGTCTATGTGGCTGGAGACTGGAAGATCCGTTGTTTAAATCCCGGCTATGGCATTGCGTTTTTCAGTTCGACTCTACCATTTCATAGTGTGTCCTATACGGCTAGTGTGAAAGAAAAATACATTTTCAATTAGTTTCCAGTTTATGTATAGTTTACTGTTATGTAACTTAGCGTGATTATTGTAAAAGTGGTCGTTAAACACTAGAAATTTCATTTTTATTTCTCTCATGTTGCGGAACGATTCCAGGATTGTAGTCGATCGATGGCGGGCAGATGGCGCAGAGAATTGTTCTTTGTTTCTCTTCTGATTGTCTAAAGAGTGGCTATTTGCTCTTCCACCGCCCAGTCAAGCGTTCCTCTTCTCCCGCTGGAGGGGAGCATATAAAACACTCTATGCTGGCTAGCGTAGGTCGAGCCCCTCCTGACTGAATGACTTTTTTTTTTAGTAGAGAAAAAATCCATTTATGGACTTCCACTGTGTTAGAGGGCACAGCAGGGAATGTGGGCTTCACCTCCAGGGTACTACTCCACTAAAATATTTCCACCAGTTAGGATGATTCGAATGAGTCAAATTGGATTTTAGGGTTAGGTAAGTGCGGTCCCGCATAGCACCCGAGAAATTAGCGTGAGAGGTGCGATGCTGCCGGCAAGTGGGTGGGAGCGAGTGTAAGTTAAATCCTAGGAGCGGCCATGACTATAGTCTGATTTTTAAAAGAAGATACGTGAAGGTCATCTGCTTCTCCAAGTGAGGTTCCGCAACGTTGCCCAACAGCAGACAGGAAGTAATGCAGATATCCCATTTCTTTATCCTCCCAAAACTTGAAACATAAACAAGTGTTTGAGCTATCAGAGTATGTGATTCACCAGTTTATCCAATCTGGCAACCTTTGTTTACGTTACCATATCAACGACCTTCCCCTCATACCCTTCGCGTCCCTTGTTTGATGACCTTCACGTATCTCCTTTTAAAAATCAAACTGTAAGAGCCCTGATTGCGGCACTGAATGGGCAAACCAGTAAATGTTGGGGAACTCTGCGCATCTCTGCCGCTTACGTTGTTCGTTCCTGCACTTCTTCCTCTCATCCGTTCCTACCAGCGGTGTATACCCAAAAGGTCCAACTATCGGGGATCTCCGTTCTGCAAAGACAATATAGCAACTTGAAGCGATAGTCAAACCTCTATATCACTAGATGCTGACTTTCAATTCTGAAGTCTCTCCAAGAAATGTGATAAAATACTAAAATGGGACATAACTTTAAAACAGGAACTACTGTAACATTCAAATCACTAACAGAGAATGCTTTGGAAAAGGCCAGTGCTCAAAATAATTATTGAATTGTGAGCAATTAAGCACATTAGGTATGTCTTATGTAATAGCTTCCATCTATGTTCTATGGTTTACCGCAACCTAGTATAAAATTATATAAAATTCATTCAAATGAAGCGCAATTCGTAGGTTACTGACGGAACATTCAGTTTACGAGTCGCCACATTCTAGCGCTTTCGTTGCTTGTCCCCGAGAGAAGCAAAAATAAAACATTCAAGAACAGCTGGGGGAGTTGCCACGTTGTTGCACTGCACTGGTGGCTCCAAACCGTTCGATTTTGGGAAACCTACAAGAATCGACTTCCAGGAAATTTCCATCCAGGCAAATCTAAAAACTTCGGCTTCCACACCATTTCTTCCGCGACCCGCTGAAGAGTTGAGAGTTTTGAACTAGTTAGTCTGAGAGTGTCAGAATTTGAAGCCGTTTAGGTGTCAAAGTGAGTTTTGAAAGTCAGCGAACAGTGAGCTCGAATTTTCGAGCAGCACGAGTTGGTGTGTGCAATAAGAGGCGTAAGAAAACATTAAGCCTGATGTTTGCTCTGCGTATTTGTAGAAGTGACAACCGCCACTCTGCCAGAGGAAACAAAATAGTCGCATTATACTACACCTTGAACTTGCATCTGCATCCACTTGAACCGCAATGCTTCACTAGTTCGCAGAATATTACGTTTGGTTGTTTTCGACGTTTGCACATTTGATGGCCGTGTTGTACATCAGTCGCCATTCATACTCTGTGACCAACTAACTCGTGTCACATGCGAGAGCACATCTCTCCAGCCTTTACCGTTTAGGTAACAAAGTGAGCTCAGTACAACTTCATGATGTCATTTGTCACAATATTTGATTAGCCATTTACTAATTTGGTCAATATCACTACAGGTGCTTCTGAGAAAATGAAGTCAACGTTGGTGTAGGTGGATTTCACGAGAAGCATGCTTGAAAGACTTTGAACTTAAATACTGTGACTTTGTGGGTTCGTAGAATTAAAAGTCCAGTTGCACAAACTCAAAATGTTTTTTATTTCCACCGAATAACAGTTGATACACTTGCCGATTACGTAGAATTACGTAACACACACAATTCCAATCCACCAGTTCGTCTGTCACAGATCCGCTCCGCACTCACTTTTCCGTAACACTGCACCCTAGAGCTGGATAAAAACTCCTCTGATACACGTACGCAGTCTTCCAGTCCGTTCGCTAGCACTGTGCTCCTCACGGCTGCTTGCCAAGAACTGAACTGACTCGTCCACTGCAGACCTTATATAGGAAGATCGCTGTTTCTGGAAGTTTCGCGGCTCGGAAGATCATCCCGATGATTCCAGACGTCAGGGGGGAGGGGAAGGAGACGGCTGGTGATGCTTTTCCAACCAATCCCCTCCGTGAGCGCTACACAGATAAATGGGTAGGCGTGCAGTGAATGCTTCCCGTCTGGCCCCTACCTGCCAGCTGGTTCTCTCGGCAATTCTGATGTTCGGGTGACAATGCTAAGTTCGGTATTATTTCGGCATTTCGTGTTTTGAGTTATACTGCTCTCTCTCCCTCCGTTCCTCTCTCTCTCTCTCTCTCTCTCTCTCTCTCTCTCTCTCTCTCTCTCTAGCTACAAGCAAACACACCACGCCCATATGCTCCATTTATGCATTACATTTACGTGACATTCTCCACTCATTCACATCGATTTTTATAAACTTGTATGAACTATTACCACAATATCTTATTACTCTCTCTGTTAGCTACAGTCAATAGTGAACTAGATACCTACTGTGTTCCACCCAAAAATTCGAGACTGAGATTTCACCTGAAGTACACCGTTTGAAACTCCCTAAGTCTAATAACATTTTTAGGAGATAATTTTTAAACACCAAATTTAGTATTTTGATTCAGGATATTCCGGGGATGGGGAAAGTTTTTTTCCCAAGAAAATTCCCCTTCACAAAGTACTTTTTATTTTTAAATACTTCGAATATTTTCATTTTCTCAAAAATGCCATTTTGATTATAGTAGTAGTATTTAAGCCAGTTCGTGATAACTGATTATTAAATTTTCTCGGAATAGCCAAAAGCTGACTTTTGCGTAACCGACAAACTGTAAGGGCTAGACGAAAACTTATTACACGAAAAAGGAACCTACATCTCGTTAAAGCACACAATTTGTGTTACATTAATGTTCTCTTGGATTTAATTATTTCCGAGATGTTCCTTGTTATTTGGTTGAAATTTCAAGTACTTAAATTTTTCCCGAATGGGAATCGATATTATTTGTCTTCTTTTTTCCCTTCCTTTTCTTTTAATGGACGTACAAAAACAGTTGAATTTCTTGAGCCATCAGAGAGCGAAACGCTCTTTTAAAGTCTAGCGTGAAATGTACAAATGGAAACTGAAAGTTCGTGGATTAATAAGATGTATCTTGAGTAAAATGGATTTATGACAATAGATGTTTGATATTTATTTACTTGTACAGTTTCAATTACAATTTCATTACAATAAATTTAACATTAAATATGCTGTATTATACCTCCTGTACGAATACATGAAATTGTTGACACAAGATTTACCGCTTGACTCAGGTCTCCTGGCTATAAGCCTTCGGTTTTCCTGAGCAACTTGGTGTCATTTCTTCTTGACCTTCGCTTCTTTTATCCTAATCAACTTTTCTCTTATTCTATATAAGAAATCTCCTATACATCTATTTTTCTTTTCTCTCATCCTCGTTAGCATGCATACTGCCGATATCCCTTTACTTACACTGTCACATTTCTTATCCCATATTTCCCTTTTGTAATTTGTTAACTCCTTACATTCTATCAGGTAATGAACAGTGCTCTCTTCGTCTCCACAAAATTCATACCTCCTTATTTCCCAACACTTTTAAGTATAATATTCCTACTCTCATCCTTGCTATGCCTTCTCCTCAAGTTTTACCACATTGACCTACATGTTTTCCCTACCCTAATCTGTCTTTAATTGCTTATAACATGTCAAAGATTTCTTTTCTTCTATATTTCCCATATCTCTTGCCTATCTGTGTCTTGTACTCTAGTCCTCACTTCCTTCCAAAAATCGCTATAATTTATCTCCTCTGATCTCCATAGATCTCCCATGCCTATCTTGAATACCATTCTTTCTAATTTTGACCACCAACTATTTGTATTTTTACTCCTTTTCTGTTACTTCATGCACACATATAATTCCCATTTCTATCTTTTAATACACTTACACCAGAATTGCAATATTCTCACTGTTATTATTCCTCTCTATTTTGTAATACCTAACCCTATTATTGCCACTACACTTGGTGCCGATTTTGGCAGCCCTAGTAATTATTTGCAAAACATTCCGTACAGCTGATCTAATTTTGTACCTGCCTCTGATGTGCCCCATACTTCCACTGCTTACATTGTGTTGGCTTCAACGACCTCTTCATATATTCTTTCTAACCATCAACTGACAACTGACATCTCTAGTTCATGTTTACATATTCTTGCCCCTGACATTGCCACCCTGCCATTAACTATCACTTTTCTGGCTTGTGCAGTCCATCCTCCACTGCTACACATCCTTACACCTAAATGGTCATACTCCTTTACCACTTCTACCTTTTGGTCTCCTATGAACCATTCCTCTCCTTTCCTTCGTATCGATGCTCTTTTCAATACATTTTTTGTTCTGTTTATTCTTAGTCCCCAATCAGCGCTGAACCTATTCACTGCCTCAATTGACTTTTGTAGACCTATTATGGAAATTGCTCCTACCGTTAAATCATCTGCGTACAATAAACCGGGATCTCTTTGTTCATTATTATTGGGCAATGGGCATTGCTTTCCTTAATCGTCTCTATTATGACATCTATAAATAAATTGTATAACATAGGACTCAAATTGCAGCCCTGTCATAAGCCTAACTTCTGTTCGGCCTCTTCTGATAATACATTTAACCCACATCTTATTCTGAATTTCACCCCACTATACATTTTATCGACTTCGTTTATAAACTTCTCGCTCACCCCTTTTCTTCTTAACTTCCATTTTAAAGCCGCCCCCCCCCCCCCCGTTTATCGTATCAAAACCTTTCTCAAAATCCACAAAAAACATATACAATCTCCCCCTTTTCCTGCTCAAGTATTTATCAATTAACGTCTTGATTATAAATACATTATAGTATGACAATACATAGTGTATAGGAAAAGTTTTGTGAACAATATTTTTAAACTCCTAAGCATTCAAGAATTGAAATTGCAAAGACACCTTGATCGTCTGTTAAATTATTTGACTATGACTTCTGTACAGTAACGAAATGTAACTTTTATCTCGGTTAACAATAAATATCCAAAAATATTATTTTCTAAAAGTATTTTGTGAAAGAGTGTATAGTGAAGGTTTTGTTATTAACATTGCACAGGTTTTGGCAACTTTACGAAGAAATGTAACTTTTATCTCGGTTAACAATAAATATCCAAAAATATTATTTTCTAAAAGTATTTTGTGAAAGAGTGTATAGTGAAGGTTTTGTTATTAACATTGCACAGATTTTGGCAACTTTACGAAGTGAAGGAAATGAAAAGTCTGAAATTTCGATAATCGTGTAAGTTGGTGAAAATATTGAACGTAACAAGCTCATAAACTGTCGTAAGATAATTCGTGACTTTAAGGTTAACGATATAATAAGCTGGCCGGTGCATTTAGGTCATCGGCAACTAGTATCAGTTTCAGCTAAAGAAACGAGCAACAGTGTGCATTAAGCTTGACGTTTCGTGGGATAATTTTATTATATTAGAACCAAACTGGTCATGAAGGTTTTTGTGTTCCTGCAGTTGCGTTTTGTATGAGAGAACACATCAATGTTGCAATATTTTTGTACCAAATAAACCATACTGGTAAAAGGAATAATTGCATACATTCATTTTTGTGCAGTGCGTATCTTAGTAACGGATATTTAAACAGGCATAGCAGAACGTGTTCGAAGTATTACTACATCAGTTCTGCAGTAATACCCTTCAATTAGAATGCTTTACTGAGACTCCTGAAATACATAGACGCATAGGATCACAGTCAATATATGCAAGAGAAGTGCTCAGGAACGAAATCAAAAGCTGCTTTCTTCCAAATTCCCTATACGTTTAATCCTTTTGAGTTCGTTTGTATTGTACGAATATACAAAAATATGTCATTTCATATAAAGCGCTCCATAGCACCGGGAACCGTCTCGTGTAGCTTCTTCCATGTATTCCCAAATTACTGTAAAGATAGAGGAGTTGCGATAAAATGATATTAAAATGTAAGTAATATGTCCACATGACTTCTTACATAACTGCAATAATAATTCAAAACAGCTCTAAAGTTTGTTAAAAATAGCTCTACCAAAATATACAGCACCTGCAAAAAGTAGTGTAATGTACCTGAAAGCCACACTTAATACCTGCATCAGAGTTCCAAAAGACCTACAGATGCCTGAAAGGGTCTTCAAAATGGTAGAAATACGTCCAGTGACTTCAGGGTGCAGTGACCTAAATGTCCTGAAATGTGTCCCGAAACTTTAAAAGTGTTTAAAATACCTCTACCAACGCCTCAAACGTCCTGAAACACATCGGAATTACCTTTATCATTATCTAAAATGCCCTAAAGCTGCTCGAATTATCATAACATAAAAAGCATTGCAGTAATGGTAATTTCTGCTTTAAAAGCATCTTAAATACATCTAGCGATACAGCAACATGTACCGAAAGGTATCGCAATAAATGTTTGAAATACCTCTTAACACAGCCAAAATATCTATGTAAACCCTCGTAAATATCCGTACCCGCGTCTTAAAATGCCCACAGAAGTTCTTAAAGTAGCATAAGAAATACGGTAAATAACCGAAAACGTCTCAAAAAGGCAGGGCAGGCCGAAATACACTGAGATTTTCTAAAATCACTGGAAAACAGCAAATAAAGAAAAGGCTGTAGGGAATAAAGTCTAGATGCCTGGGGCTGCCCTGGGGCAACATTATGCTTAATTCAGCTTAAAAGTATTTTAATGCGTTGTTTTATAATAATATTGTGCTGTCTTTGTCAGTTATAGCACAAAAGTTTGAGTCTTTTGAGTTGTAAATATTATATTACGTTTACAGTTACAATGTACTATTTTAGTATAGAAAAGGTTAAATCCAAGCAACTGCAGCCAAATTATACACCCTCAACATCCAAGAGTGCCATCACACCGATTATTTTACTTGGGCCCTCCTCGTCCTATACTACAGGCACTTTTGACTGCAGTGGCCGAGATTCGAACTCACGAAGTTAAGCTTTGAATGGATGGTCAGTCCATTATATATCGCTTTAAGGATCATGGGTATGCGAATCGATTGTGTTGAGGTACCGTAGAAAGTGACATAAAAGACGGATTAGCAAAAGTGGCATGACTAGAATATAATTCATTCATTTAAGGGTTAAGTTAGGTAGTAGGATGAATGGATAGACATCAGAAGGGATTGAGCCCTACGAATTCGGTTAGACTTGGCGGGACAGTGTTTTCCGATACCCGTGGTAAATTAAATTTCTTGTATACTTGGCAGTGATGCCTATATTCGGTTCTGAAACTCCTAATTGCGCTCGTTACTAAGTAGAGAGCTAGTGTAGGGGAGTTAAATTATAATCGAACCCACCCACGGCCTTTCTCTGCTGCGCGAGACGGCCAGCAGACACCGGGGATCTTAAGACGGCAGAGATGGACTGGAATCTTTACTTTATAATAAATGCTGGAAATCACCTTCTGCTCTCAAACATGCAGTAAATATACTCGTTTACTCTCTGAAGCTCAGCAGCAGGTATCCTTGCTATTTGTTGCACATTGTTTTCCCTTAGTTCCTCTAGTGTATTTTTCTAATACCTTGACCGTCGATCTCTAATCGGTCGTACAAAATGTTTCATTCCATGTACTTTTTCCGGTATTGTTTTGTCATAACATTATTACAGAGTTGATTTTCCTTGGATAGAAGTTCCGAAATGTAGTTTTAGAAACCTCTTCAATTTAGCACTGTTCAGTATCCAAAATGGCATGTTTGCAGAAATTAAAAACTCACAAAAGTCTTCGTAAACAATTTGACAATTTATTCTCCTTCAAGAGTAAAAGTAAATGTGCGTGAACTTAGTTGCAGTTGCACTACCCGTATGTGCTTATCCTGACCCACATGTTGCCAAACAGGACCTTTTTCTCGGCTGATACTTTGCAAAATAACACTTGTCGACCGTGGATATAATATCGTCACCAAATATCATCAAATCGAAGACACATTCTTGCATTACAATATGTAGATTAAAATTACAAAAATTATAAAGTTATGAAAACTGAATTGAACACCTAACTTCCCTCTCGGAAAATCTGTGAATAACTAAATCTTCACAATCAAAATAATAGCTAAACATTTGCCTTTGAACTTGCATATCTTCAAGCGGCACATTGGAAATTGAATTTGTACATTGTCCAGCGGTACAGTGAAAATAGGAGAATTGCTTGCTGCGACAATAGGTACAATCATCGACATTCACCTTGTACATTGTCAACTCACTTAACAAGTATCCATTATTTTCTTAGACTAAAATCAATGTTAGATTAACTAAAATTATAAAATTATTTCATTTCCTATAAAAAGGAAACAAAAAGAACCAGAAAAGGACGTAAAATGACAAAAACAGAAAGAGATCAGAAATTGACTACATATTGAAAGACAATTATCTAAAACTACAATAGAAACAGAAAACGTTACGAAAAACGCCTCAAGTTCAAGAGGTCCCGAGTTCGAATCTCGGTTAGGGTGAGTTACCTAGATAAGGTTTTTTCAGGGGTATTTCCTTATCCTTCAAGACGAATGTCAGGTAACTCTAAGCTCCTTGGACCCTGGACTCATTTGAGCATCATTTCACCCAATTCATTCACCGTCCGATATACTATAGCTGAAGGAAGAATATGACAGGTCATCAAAATCCGGGCCTTAGTCATCACTATCAGGTATTCTCATTTTTATAAATAAATGAAGAATCAATATTGGTATTTCCTTCTCCCCCATTTTTCAATTGATGTCCTCCAAATTGAAGTTATTGGGGCGCTATTTCCCCGTTTTTATTACGAGTGTGTGATAGACTCACGGCTCATTTCGTAAGAGTTTAAATAGTAAGGCCTATTGAGTGCAACTAAGCAGCGAGCTAATGACGTGAGAATTAAAGTTAGAATGCTAATGTTTGAATTTCGTTTCATTGGTTATTGCCAACATACTCATATTCCGGTTAGAGCTTTTACTAATCTTCTGATTTATTAAACTGGCTACTTCAAGCCAGTAATACATAGTGCAACACTGTACGTGCCGCACGTTCTATTGCTACAGTTACGAGTTGGTAGGTAAGTTGGCTACTCAGGTTTCTTCACATCATAAGCCCGACATGTTTATGACGCCGTGTTCTTCTCAGCAGATAATCTAATTCATTTTTAAAAGATACTCGTGCGTGCAAAGGGAAACTTTGGCTATATAAATGAGTCAGACAAGACCGGGAGTGCACATTTACTCGTGCTGCTGGATAAATCATTTATTTTGAGTTCAACGGTAATGCTAACATCTGTTACGAATAGGCCACGCCGTGGCTCAGTGGTTAGACCGCTTGGCTCTCACCAAGGCGGCCCGGGTTCGATCCCAGGCGACCGCAAAGTGAGATTTGTGGTGGACAACAGGGCGCTGGGGCAGGTTTTCTCCAGGACCTCCGGTTTTCCCCGCCATCTCATTCCACCGGTGCTCCATCTTCATCTCATCTATCATCAGTGTCACCGCCTGCGGTGCCATATGTAGTAAAAGCGGGCGTTAAACACTACACATTTTTTTCCTGTGCAACAAAGAGCGTCCACCAACCAGTAACAGCAACGAATCGCCATGTCTTGCGAGTACAAGAAACCTTTGTAAGAGGGCTCATTATTAGGGGGCGGATTTTGCCCTATCTGCCTATTTTATTATTATATTAGTTATCATAATTTAAATATTTTATATTCAGCCTAAAATTAATATTTACTAAGCAGCTTCTCCGTGTTAGGATTTGTTATAACTAAAGGTCGCAGGGATGTGTGCTCGCACGCGGTACTTACAGGTTAGCTGGATGCCAAGTATGAATGACGTCAGAAGTACACAACACGGCCATCAAATATGCAAGCAACTGCAATTAGAAGAGAACGTCGAAAACAAGGTAGTGTTTGCATTACTTGGCAAATGTCAAAACCCCTGCGAGACTCAAAATTTCGTGATATCGCACCAGTGATTCCTCTGCCACCAAGGTCAACAGCTACAAAACGGTTACTTGGATAGAAGACTGTCACTTATTACGTGGTGCTCTATGTGATGCAGATTCATCTGCTATTGTAACTCCAAAGTCTCTAATATCGCATGAGTTATCTGGAAGTCTTCAGTTCATATCCAAAGTTTTGCATTAAGGCCCAAAGCAATTAAACCAATTATAAAACTCGTGTTTATGAAAGTGCAAGAGCATAAGCATAAAGAAGCCTAAGCTAATTCAATTAATAGGATACCTCTTCTGCCAGGTATAGAAAAGGTGGAAGCTAAATTCGAGAACGTTCTGAAAATAAATAGTGCTTATCAAGCTATGTGTGAAAGTTTTAAAATTAGTAAGGAGAAAAATACTCCAGAAGGCAGGGTAGAATTCTTTATATTTGCACCTCTGACATCGTGTGATATCGAAAGGATTTTTTCACTTTTTAAAATATGTTTCAATGATGGGAGTAGAAATTTTACTTTTAATAATTTACGGATGTACAGTGCAGCCTAATATTAATAAATTGCAGTAGGTATGTATAAGCGTTTAAGTGCAGATACAGATGCATAGTCTATGGTGATTGTAAGTTGTGCTGAGTGAGGCAGTTGTCACCTGCAGTTTACACACGCGAGCAACAGTACAGTTCTTGTACAGTATACCAATGGAAAAGCGCACACGCCTCCTGACTTAAGTAATGACTGACTATACATCGGACTTATATGCAAATGAATATGGTGCATATATTTATATATCTACGGTATGGTTGTGTATTTCCTGGTTAAGGCATGTTCCTGCGTATATCGACCATTGACTCATATTTTATAAATTAATAGTAAAAATACTTACTAATTTGTATAAGTAACAAAGCGCTCTCATAAAAGCGAAGTAATCCATATCGAGCCTCTTGTGTGTATATGAGTCAGCTTCACGTGATACGAATTAGGTGTTTGCAGGATTCCTCGTCAGGGACTCCCCGCTTTGCTGTCAACACTTGAAGAGGGAGTTTCGTTTTGCTAAGTCAGTGGTTGTCCTCTGTGTATGTTGTACTGCCGGAATTCAATAAACGTACAAAATGTGAACCTTTGAAACAGTAGGTTCAGGACTGTGAGCCGTTGCATAATACTACAGAAGGAAAAGTAGTTTTTTGTAAAACAAATTACATGTGAGAAAAAGTTTCAGCTAAGCCAACATTCAACAGTGAATCAACATCTCACAGTTAAAACAAAACAAAGTTCTTTGAAGCAGACATTATTGACACAACGAAAACCCTCTCATTTTAATTTGAAAAAAGCATTTTCCAGTGATTGATGCCAAACGCTGATTGCAGCAAATATCCCGGGAAATTCACTTAGAAATCCCACATTCTGGAATTTCTTAGACAAATATTGTAATCCTAACTTTCCAAATGAATCAACTCTCAGGAAAATTTCGGTTTTGTTTTCAGATGCTGCAGCTTAGATGCTGCAAGCTGCTTCAGCTCTGATAATATTTTATCCCCGTTAAGAGCACGTTGCATATATTGTACATGGGCTTCACAGGTTAGCAGAACTTAAACGGCAGCAGATTCCTGGAGTAAATACTTTAATTTATACTACGAAGAAAGTCTTTATAAAAGCCCCTGGCCGAGTAGCTGCTTCTAGGGTAAAACTTCCGGAACATTCCTTACCCCTGGAAACAATTTTTAACCGCTGAGGTACGTGGATAAACGCTGCTCCCTTTTATGCTGACAATTTCAATGCAGCTAAGGAAGTTGTCTACAGTCTAAATGCAAATGATGCTTTGGCAACTCAATGTTCACAGGATACTTAGAAATGAAACATTGCAGAAAGACTTGGCTGACATAAATGCGCATTTCAAAGTTATACCTCAAGCGATACAAAAGCTAGCAACGCGTGGCTTGTCCCTTCATTTGTCTATATTATCTAATCCTTGAGGAAGTGAAGAGTGAACTTCAGTATGCCCTTTCGAGATATAAGGAAATATGAGTGCAAAACTGTTTAGTGTATTACAAACAAACTCCCGATTTTAATATGTTATGCTCTGTTAGCAAGTATCTCAAGGTGACCTTGTGGAACTTCCAGGAGAAATTCCTCCTGAGATTGTTAGTGTTTACAAATATAGTCCAGTCTAATCACGTCTGTAAGTTGCTTCTCTGCACACAGACTCATATTATCTGATAAACGTCGTACATTTACTCCTGAACATTTAGAAGAAAAAAAATAAGGTGATCGTGTATTGCAATTCAAATTATAGCCTTCAGGATGACGTAGTATAAGGAAGAACATTCAATGTGAGTAGATATATCAAATTATTAGCATATTTTAGTGCATATTATCATATTTTGGAACACAATGCCGTCATTGTAGCCGTGATCGCTAGAGCGCGTGTGTGTAGCGTTCCGCCACGCAGAGGGTCGCGGGTTCGGGTCGCACCTTGGGCATGGGTGTTTATGTGTATAGTGTATATGTGTAAACGATATATACACACAGGAATGAAACGGAAACAATAAAAAACGGTAAAATAGGAAAAGAAAATATATACCTATCTATAGGTATCTATTCTTTTTCATAAAAAAGAAAAAAAAAACAACAGGTTTCATGGAAAACAAACATGTAAAGATATTAAAGAGAAATTTCTAAAATTAATCCTGTTTAG
>CM060947.1:154106149-154121149 GCA_030765055.1 Mantis religiosa
CATTCATTGTCCAAGCCATTCATTCAGGCGAGGTTGAGTACGCGAGACATCTAGCGCCCACGGGAGACAACCACTGGACCAGCGAGTGGAGGGTGGTGCCACCTGCAGGTAGGTCAAAGAAGTGCTACTCCGAAGTTACCAAAACAAACCAAGAGTGGCGCCAGTCGGATGTGTCACACGGAAAAAAAACTTATAAAATGTTTGTGAAATCAAAAAACAACCAGAGTGTCGAGTACACTAAGACTCTACTCAAGTCGAAAGTTAACCCTGCAAAAATGAAAGTCGGTATATCTGCGCTAAAAACGCTAAAAAACGGGCAGGTACTTTTGGAATCAGAAAGCCAAGGTGAACTCAAAAAAGTTTGTGAAGCAATAACTGAAACATGCGGGTTAGAACTCGAAACCTATTTGCCGAAGCTCAGGAATCCCAGGATCATTATATTTAATGTTCCAGAGGATATTACCATAGACAATGCAACAGAAGCCATAGTCAATCAGAATTCAGATCTGAATTTAAGCGAAAGTGACATAATTCCTAAATTCGTGTTTGCAGATAGAAGGAAAAACAAGAATTTGGTAATAGAAGTCACAAGTTCGCAGGTGCATTTCGGGCAGGAAACTTAAATTAGGCTGGCACATATGTAATAGCGACGACTACCTATCAGTTACACGTTGCCATAATTGCTGTAAATACCACCATAGAGCCCAGGAATGCACAGGGGAACAAGTATGTCCACATTGCTCTGGAAATCATAAAATGCAAGAATGCCAAGCACCTAAAGAAAACCATCGATGCATCAATTGCACAAATTATAACAAATACAATGGATCAACGCCGATAAGTGAGAACCATTCATCGCTTGATAAAAACTGCCCATGCTATAAAACTGCCCTGAAGAAGAATATGGAAAGAATCGACTATTAACATGGATGGTCTCGCGGACAGAGGAAAGAATTATCTACGATGTGTACAGGTTAATTTGCAACACAAAAGAGCAGCAATGAATAATATTATATATAATATGAACAACAGTAGCATTGACCTCGCCTTTATACAAGAACCTTACACGATACACAGTAATGTAGTGGGAGTGCCTAAATCTCTAAGAATCTATGAGAGTGGAAAGGGAAGGAAAAGGTCAGCACTGCTTATAAATAACAAAGACATAGATGCCATTCTTATTACACAGCTCTCTGACGAAGACATTGTCGTCGCAGAAATAACGTACAAAAGAATGAAGTTTTACGCAGCTTGTTTATATTTCGATTCCACACAAGATATCGAGGTAAATTTGAGGACAATAGAACGTATTACAAACTATACAAAGGGGAGTGGTTTACTTATAGCAGCCGACAGTAATGCCAGAAGTAAAACGTGGTATGACGTCACAACAAATCACAGGGGGACAGCAATGGAAGATTTTCTAACAGTGTCCAACTTAAACATAGTGAATACTAGGTCGGAGCCTACATTTGAAACTAGAAGAGGCAGCAGTTATGTCGACCTAACTATTGTTAACAACAAGTTGTTAAGGCATGTCAGTGAGTGGACCTGTGGCTCCGTAGAAAGCTGCTCTGACCACAAGGTTTTAACTTTCAAACTCACAAAGCGGATTGAAAACACATCTACAATTGGAATCGATCACACGAGAGCAAAGTATATAGTAAGGAATGAAGATTTCGAGAAATTCGACAGTATTTTCCTTTCCACGGTGATATCTAAATTCAATTGTCACTATAATGAAGAGAACTTGCAGAAATTAGATCAGGAACTAAGCAGCACAGTGGCAAGTAAAACTGAAGCAGAGGAAATGGCAAACCTCGCCTTTTCATGTACCATAACAGCTAGTAATGCAACCTTCAAAGTTTCAACAGGTGCTAAACAGGCGATAAAAAGGAAGACGGTATCTTGGTGGACAAACGAACTTACTATATTAAGAAAAAGGGCAAATGCACTGCGGCGGAGATACCAAAGAACTGTCACCGGCAAAAATCTACGACAGGAGAGGAAAGAAAAATATCTGGATGGGAAAAGGGAATACGAAAGGAAAATGAGAGATGCAAAACTGAAATCATGGAAAGCGTTTTGCACAATAAGTGACGATGCCAATCCTTGGGGTTTAGTATATAAAATAGCTTCCGGCAAACTCCGAACTGGTGTGAGATTGACTACATTACAAAAAGACGATGGAACATTTACCACAGATACTGAAAATACAATCAAGCATATGTTAGAGCACTTTGTACCCGAAGACAATCAAGATAGTGACAACGAATTGCACAAACAAATTAGGAAAGAAATTGAAGAACCCATCAATACTAATGATGATAAACCTTTCACAACTGCAGAAATCATCATTAATATGCAAAAATTCAATCCAAAGAAATCTCCTGGGAAGGACTGCCTATCTAGCAACATAATTACAAGAGCTTTTCAACATCTCCCTCTATTCTTCACGCAAGTATACAACGCGTGTTTAAAGAAGGGATGCTTTCCAAAAGATTGGAAGCAGTCTATTGTCATTCCAATAATTAAGCCCGGAAAAGAAGACTGCCAAGACGCATCAAAATACAGACCAATAAGCCTATTAAATATCGGAGGTAAACTACTAGAAAAACTGATGATTGACAGAATACTACACCATATGTACAGCAATAATTTGTTACACAACAACCAGTTTGGATTTACCCCCCAAGGGGGAGCAGTTGACGCTGCAATGGAAGTTAAATCTTTCATCGATAAATGCTTGAAGTCAAAACAATGCGTAGTAGTCACTAGTCTTGATGTCAAAGGTGCCTTTGATGCAGCTTGGTGGCCTAGCATACTCAAGAATCTAAGACAGCTTAGATGCCCTAATAATTTATATAATTTAGCAGTGAATTACTTTAGCAACAGAAGAGCAGTATTTTCAGTGAACAACTATACAGCAGAAAGAGAAGTACAGAAAGGCTGCCCACAAGGATCATGCTGTGGTCCAGGCTTCTGGAACATAATGTACAATTCGATGCTGAATTTAGAATATGATCACCGGACAAGAGTGATCGCCTTCGCAGACGACCTGGTAGTAATGACAAGAGGAGCATACAAATCAGAAGCAGAGAGCGTTGTAAATCACGATCTTAGAAAAATTCAAAAATGGGCTGATGATAACAAAATTCAATTTAACCAAAAGAAATCCAAGGTTCTATTTATCACAAGAAGAAGAAATGTAGATAGGGATGTCAACATATTTTTGAATCATCATAAACTTAACCAAACCGAAGAAATAAAATACCTCGGAATATATTTAGATAGCAAATTTAACTTCAACGCGCACATTGAATATACTGCAGACAAAACAATCTCGTTGGTTCATATGCTAGCAAGAACAGCAAAGCTACAATGGGGGCTAGGTCACAAAGCACTTAAGACAATCTATGAAGGTGCTATAGTCCCTGTCTTGACATACGGAGCTCCTATATGGATAGATGCGATACGGAAGAATAAAAATATTGCAAAATATAGAAGAATTCAAAGATTAATCAACATAAAAATGACGAAAGCATATAGAACTCTCTCGTAGGATGCATCGTGCATACTAGCTGGAGTATGTCCTATAGAAATAACTATAGAGGAAAAACTCCAAATATATCTGGCAACAAAAAGTCACATAGCAGACTTCGACAAACCATTAGAAGTAAAACACTGGCGACATCCTGCCGAAGTGGCAACGATTCAGGAGGTGAACAAAGATAACATATATAGAATGGAAGCGTACACAGATGGAAGTAAAATGGGGGAGAAAGTTGGCGCTGCAGGAATTATATTTGAAAACGGAATTATGACACACCAGTTAAAATTCAAATTGCATGGCCACTGCACCAACAATCAAGCCGAACAACCTGCTATTTTAAAAGTACTAGAGAAATTAGAAGAACTATATTATGCCAGTTCAATAGATAGAAACGGAACCGTTGCAATATACACTGACAGCAGAATTACTATAGATCTACTGAGGAACAACTGGAAAAGGAATCGACTAATAGAATCTATCAAAGACAAACTTCTTGCACTAAACCATTTAAATTGGATCATCCACTTTGGCTGGGTTAAAGGCCACTGCGGAATAGAAGGCAATGAACTAGCAGATAAGCTTGCAAAACGCGCTGCTATCGAAGATAGTGAAATAGTGTACGACAAAATACCAAAAGACGTAATTGTAACAAGAGCGAAGGAATATGGACTCAACAGGTGGCAACAAGTCTGGACGAACACAACGAAAGGTGCAGTGACTAAAGCATTCTTCCCGTTAGTGAAAAACAGATTGCGTCAAAAGATTCCAATATCCCCAGAACTCACTACAATGTTAACTGGCCATGGAAAATTAAACGCATACCTTTACCGATTTAGAATAATAAATAACCCACTCTGTCCTTGCGGAAAAGAAGAACAGACCGTTAACCATATAATATTTAATTGCAGAAGACTTGATGAAAAAAGACTAGAATTGGCAAAAAGTGTAACAAGCAATGGAGGGAAATGGCCTACCACCAACGAGAAGATTGCGAATAATCACCTGAAGTCGTTTGTAAAATTTGCAACTTCTATAAAAATCACGGACATGGACTGAAGGATTTGGAGTGTAACAACGACAAATTGTGAACTCTATACAATCAACTTACTCCGGTTTCATCATAATCTTACAATTAACTAAAACATAAAGCACTACTTCTAAAAATATGACAAGTATTTAAATTGAAATAATTACAAATTGTGAACTCACAAAAATCAGCTAGAAGAATAGACTCAAATTAATGTACATAGTGTCTAAAGCACAGAATAACCCAATGTAAAATTGTTGTAATGTTTACAATTACTAATTCAAAATAGGACATGTAACTATAAAGCATGTAGTATTACTATGTAATGGAGCATGCTGTTGATATCAATAAAGCAAAAAAAAAAAAGATGATTATTATGATGATTATGATTATGATGATTATGATTATGATGATTATGATTATTATTATGATTATTATTATTTATTTATTATTTTTAATTATTCATTGTTTTTGTTAATGATTTTTATCATTACAACTTTGACCAGAATGATTATTATTGTTTATTTTTTAATTAATGGTGTGGCTCGCCTTGATATCCTTCACCAACTTGGATAATTCGGCAGTGACGTTTTCTAATCATAAAGACGTGTCGTATACCTATAGCGTAGTTAAATTGTAATCGAAGCCATCCGTGGCCTCTCTCAACTGCGCGAGACGGCCTGGGAACTTGGGCCAGCGGAAGCGACCTAGAATTCCTTATACTAGATGCTTGAAATGTTGACCTGTTCTTAAACAGACAGCATGGCAACAAGGTGTTAGATTTGGAAGCCACGCCTGTCAGCGACAATGCTGATTGGCGCTAGCAGACATTTTTAACTTCCTGACCAATACACCGGAAGTAGAGATTCCCAGTGTTACCGACAGAAGTAGTTATTGCGCATAAAATGAATGGAAGAAATATTCGAATATAGTGTGCTGTAATGAATTTCTTGCATGATAATGAAATGTCAAGTTAGTCGAACATCCAGGAAACCTATCGCTTTTGGTTCTGGCTGTTTAAAATTTGGCAAAAAAAAAAAAAAAAAAAAAAAAAAAAAAAAAAAAAAAAAAAATCTGGCAGAAACATTAATTTTGCCTATAAATGTGTACCAAGGCCATGTAGCATAAATATTACCGTGACTTTGCAATGGCGCGTATAATAACTATCGGTCAGTGCCTTTCTGAAACATACATGGCTATATATCATATTAAGTTTTGAGAGCACAACGTTGTATCGCAATATAAAACCTTCACACGATTCACTAATCCCCCATTAAATCATTCCTTGCTTTGTTTAACCGATGTTGGGCGTGAAAGTTGTACAAGCAGAATATTTTCATACCAAGACAAGTGACCTTTTTCCGAACATCATAAGTAAAGTGAAAGAACAGAATGATGGTCTGTTGAACGTTCTCTTTTAACATCAACTTTTCATTAACTGGATTTGAGGCGCGAGAAAGGCGAAGCCTTGGGGAAAACACACACACAGACACACACACGCGCGCGCACACACACACACACACACACACACACACACACACACACACAAAACAGAATGATTTTGTGTTATAATGTATTACTGCCATTAGAGATCTGTTTTTTCATCATTGGACATCTTATGCTTTTTCGAATTCATTTGTTTCAGGCAAATGTTTACTAGCTACCCAATGCGGTGTGAGACAACCTATAACATAATCTCTCTTTGCGATATTTTATTTCAAGTTTTAAAATAATGTTATTATTTGGTTGTATCACAACAGCTGGTGATTTCTTATCATTGCTATAATTGCCAGCAAAGCGGATGATATACATTAAATTGAACGACTTAACCAAGTTGCGCAATGAAAATAAAGTTCTTACTAAAGGAGAATGTCCCTACTATACATTATGGAATACGTTAGGTAAAGTGCCAAAAGGAAAACTCCTCCTTGTTTTGTTGCTGTCGGTTTTTTTTTCTTTCTTCCTCTCTTTCTTTCTTTCTTTCTTTCTTTCTTTCTTTCTTTCTTTCTTTCTTTCTTTCTTTCTTTCTTTCTTTCTTTCTTTTTTTTTTAATGATTGAACCCGACATCTGTAATTTGCTACAGTTCTTCGCATGATGTGATTTATGCCGTGTACTTTAACTTTAAATTTTCGCTTACACAGCATGCGAGAACCTCATAGGAATAGGGACCCCTTCCCCCCAGGGGCCTACTTCGGTAGGTACGGGTTTGGCGCACCCCGGGTCCCGAGCCAACAGTCTCCCTCGTGTGGGCTCCTCTTCGTGGTTGAGGGAGACGGTCAACAGGCCCACCCACGTGTAGGCCGTGCGTGGAGACCCGTGGAGAAGGTTTTTAGATTCTTTTCTAGTTTAGAGTTTAGGATTTAGTGAACGAAATTTTTAGTAGGCCTTTATTGATGTTTTTTATGTACGTGTATTTTAATAGGTTTTGTTACACTAGTATAGTTTTTAGAAAGTTTTATATCTGGCTTTTGCCATGATTAGTTTTTTAAAGGGCGCTGATGACCGCCGTAGTTGAGCGGTATATATATATATATATATATATATATATATATATATATATATATATATATATATATATATATATATATCATCATAGGGACCCCTTAAAATATGTTTCTGCATTAAATGGATAAGACTTTGAAGTATATAACTTAATTGGGGCTTGAATACGACCATGACCAGTGGAATGGAGAGGCAACACCATTCGAACAAGGCAAAGTTTTGTGCTTAAACCACCAATAGTGACAATATATTGAAGGAACCCAAGAAACTACAGGCTACAAGGAGAGGTTCCTAACGTTCCACGAATTGGCTCATAAAAGGCTTCTCTGTGACGGTCGGGCCAGATTCGATCCCAGGCGACCGCAAAGTGAGATTTGTGGTGGACAACACGACGCTGGGGAGTGTTTTCTCCTGGATCTCCGGATTCCGCCGCCGTCTCATTCCACCGGTGCTCCATCTCATGTATCACCATGTCTCCACCTACGGTGCCATATGTAGTAATGATGATAATGATTTGTATATCAGGGCGCTCAACTCCTCGGTCATCAGCGCCCTTACAAAAACTAAATCATGGCAATAGCCAGGGATAAATTACTCAAAAATGAAAAACCCTAAACAATATGACAAAATAAATAGATACAAATGGAAAAAAATCAATAAACAACTATAATTAACAATAAAATACCAAAAGACATAAAAACCGGTTTCAATATTAGCTTGCATTGTCAGAACAAACTACGCGCTCAATGGTGGTCTTAGGAGCTGGGCTAGTACTTACAGCAGGTTTATCCTGCTTTTTCTCACTGTTGTTTTGACAGTGAGGACAGGATTTTCCTGCTCCACATCCTCAATGGAGGAGGACCGCTTTTCTACTGATAATTTCGATTCGAGTCCCTCGAAACGATCCTCACCAAAGGACTTCTCAGATGTTCTCGGAGGAGATGGTCGTGGCCTTTTACGCTCCTTTTGCTTGGTACTAACCTTCTTATTTTCCCTGAGGAGTCAGTTCTTTCATATCAGTCCTTGAACATTCTGGACGATGCATTATACTCGTATATTACTGGTGCACATATTCTTGAGGTAGATGCTTTCTGCGGTGACTTGGCTGGAACGTTCTTCATAGGGCTGGACTTAGTAGGTGTGCTCACTATTGTTCGTGCTGTTGTCTGTTGCTTTGGCTGTGATCTTGGTGCAATTGTTCTTTCGGATATAACTGCCCCGTTTATGTCGCTAGTTTGTGTTGCGATTTCACATCTAGATACCGGCTTAGCTGCAACTGCACTATAAGTAACGGTACTAGGGATAGAAGGCTGACGAATTCGAAACAGTTTCCGGGCTTCCAAAGAGGACACCTCTCTTACCCGGATCTCTTGGATCGCTTTTTCCTACACAAAACGCGAACATTCTCTGGAGTTCGATGAATGATTACCGCTGCCGTTACATTTTGTAGGTGAAGTACATGCAGCATCACGCTTGACTTCCCCACAGTCAACGCAAATAGCAACTCCATTACATGAATCGCTCGTGTGGCCAAAGCGCTGGCATTTATAACACCTCAATGGATTGGGTATATACTCCCTCTCTTCAATGGCTTCATACCTTGCCCTAATCCTTTGCGGGAGATCTACCCGATCAAAGGTAAGAAACATGGCACGAGTGGGTACTCGTTCACCTCGTTCTTTGCAGTGAACTCGATATACATTGGTCACACCTTGTTCCGCCAAGTTTTCCTGAATCTGCTCATTGGAGATACCGTCCAATGCGCTGGTGTTTACAACACATGCGGAGTTCAGCATTCTATGCAATTCCACGCGCACCGGAAAGCCCGCAAGCGTAGTAGCTTTTTAAATTTTTGCAACTTGCATAGCTGAAACTCCTTCGACCAGGAGCGTGCCATTGCGAGATCGAGTACATGATTTTACAGGACCAGCAATATTATCTAGACCCTTGTGAATAATAAACGGGTTCACGGTAGTAAATTTTCGACCTTCCTCAGTTCTAAAAGTAACCAAATAATGAGGACTTCAAGACACAGCTATTTCCTTTCCACCCTTCTTAACAGCTTTCCTGTTTTTGTCAGTTCCCATAGCGACAATATCCTCCACCGTTGCAAACGTCTTCGATGGCGCCACCCCAACTTAGGTGATTGACTCCTGGCCTGGACCTTGCTCACCACATTGTCTCACCTCCCAATGTATAAACAGAGGGGCCCAATCGCCTTCTGGAGGGTAACTGCTCATGCAATGGTCCTTCCCCGGGAGGACCTTTATCAGCGGTTACGAACACAGACCTACATGATAACCAGGAACTGAAGGTTACGCGTTACCCAGTCAACCCTGCGCTTCCGACTCCGCCAACCCACATTAGATTATCCGTCAGACGTGTGTTCAGGAAGGTTAGGGTCAAACACGGATGTGGACCTTGTGTGGGCGTTTGTGGCCTCTCCACTCAGAGGCATCCAATCGAGAGATTTGGCTCGGGACCCCGGGATCACCAATTCCGGTAGGCCCCTGGGAGTCCATATTTAGTAAAATCGGGCGTTAAACACTACACGTTTCTTTTGTGTGACAGTACCATGTAACACTGGACACTCCTTAGTTGGCTCAGAGGAGGCTGCTTGCCTGCAGGGCCAAGCCGAACCTTTCGAGGAGCGAGATCTGCATCTGCCGCAGCCCGACATTACACAGATATTAGGTACATTTGAATTATGAAAGCGGAATTGAAGTGACTGGAAATGGGTCCAAAGAAATGCATGGTAGAAGTGAAGCTACCTCAGCATTCATCTTGTCTAACAGAAAAAATGCCGGTCCCAGGAACGGAAATCGGGATTTCGGAACGGTAACATTGCAGTTATTGGGGAACCAACTTGTTCGGTAATTACATTTTCATCTCTGTTATTTGCTGGGTATATTCCCAATAATTTGGATTACCTTCGATATCTAAGCCTAAAATTATGGTTTCTAAATAAGACCTTAAGTTTCCTACCTCTCGGCCTTCCAGCAATATGTATATTAAGTGCTGAAACTCCAGGAAAGACATGACGTGAAAGTTAAAGATCTGGCTGAAAATTCATGGAAAATTTAAGGTGCATTATCTTTGTTACGGGTGATTCACCTTCCTCCAACTCAATACATGCATAATTTGAATCGGGAGTTACGTATCAAACCCATGTGTGTCAGGAGTCAGAGTTCGTAAATGACAATTCCTTTCTTTCGTACTTTAAAGTACCCCAGCACATAGCAGACAGTCAAATAGTTCACTACAAATAGTTTCTTTTATCTTCTTGCATGCCCTTTTTGTACTTTATAAAATAACAGCAGAATCACAGAACACAAGAGTAACTGCCGTCTGGGCCACACAGAGAAGTCCGCAGTCGCCGAACACGCTATTGAGGCGGAAGGCGAACATGTCATACAATTCTAGGACACGAGCATACTATACACGACTTTAGCGGGAGACCATTGAAATTTAGAAGCATCCAGATAACTTTAACAGAATGGAAGAAGCCTTAAAACTCAACAGAAACTGTCATCGAAAACAAGAAATATCATATAACAACCACAAATGACTGGAGCCAATCAGAGTGTACCTTTGTCGGACAAACCTGGCTCAACCTCCCATCAACCAGCATAAACAGCGCGACTCAGACTCTCAGCCGGTGCCTCCGCTTCCGGCATCTGGCCGGGAACTCTTAGGCACCTCAAGTCTGCTCCCGGTGCGCTGGGAACCACCACGTAAGCTGCTGCGAGGCAGCCGGACGAAAGTGCGCCCTGTGAAGGTAACTGGAACACGGGGCACGATGGAAGGGATGGCTGTAGTATAGGCGCCTAGCACGCCTACGAATAGCAGCTGTAACACAAGGTAACCGATTGATATGGGATGCGGCGTCCAGTTACCACGGTTCCTATGTTCCAGTTACCCAACCCAACCCTCATCCCAATGTTGTGGCACCACAGAGGACACCACCACCGCCGGCGTCGCAGCAGAGCTCAGCACCATAGCCAACTACACCAACAGCATCGGCCGGAGAGGAGCCACAGCCGCAGCGGCAGCGCAGACCAGCGAGGAGGCAACAATCCCTACCCCACAAAATCAGTCATCCAAACCCACAGACACCCCTGATCCATCTGGAGAGCTAGGTACTATCACCCTAGACCCCACCTCGGAGTGCTTCTTGTCCCGCCTAGGCAGTGGAGACTTGGAAGCGGGTGATCTGCTGTTTACCAGCATGCATGAATTCCTGTTCCAACACTTCCAGTTCAAGGGCCCGATAGAACAGCAAGTAACGTCCTATCTGCATACAGTAGCTCGGTACGCACTGTCAATGTCGCATTGACTAAAGACGCAATATATACCACACCCCCTGACATTCTACATTCAAAATGCTTCAAATTTCTATTCTGGAACTGCAAAGGAACGCGTTCCAAACTGAAGGAACTCAGACATCACCTAGGTCACAATGCTGTGTCGTTAGCACTACCTAATGAGACGTTCTTGAACTAAAATGCCCGTTTTTCCATACCAATATACAGCGGTTTACCGCACTGACCGCCCAAATGGATTAGCAAGAGGAGTAGAGAATTAGCAACACTAGTACGCAATTCGATAGAACATTACCAAAAATTTATCCCAGAACTAACTCACGTGGAGAGAATTGCCGTTTCCATTAACATTAAATATCAACCGCTAACGGTTGTGAGCATATATAACCCACCGGGACAACTGTTATATCAATATCTAGATACAGTACTTAATTTAGGGCAGCAAGTCATAGTAGCGAAAGCTGGGGATGCCACTCAAACAGTGTGACTGGCAGAAACATGCTAAACAACAACTATATAATAGCGCACACATTGGACCATACATGCATACCCAAAAACAGGCAGCAACGACCAAATACATTAGACCTAGCCCTTTGTTAAAACACAACATTTAGATATAACCTACGGCTAATAGACAGTCTAGCATCAAATCACTACGAGGTCCAAATCGAAATACAGGAACCACCAACACTCCAAGGCCGCCGAGAAGGGATTTCCACCGAGGAAATTGGGCAGTCTTCCGTGATACATTAGATTCTCACCTCCAGGACCACGATCCTCTGCGAAGCAGGAAACGGTAGACAGACAGACTGTTAAACTTGAGATGGCAATACAGGCGGCAATAAGTTCAACTGTGCCACTTAAAGTACCAACAAAACACGAAATAAACTACCCACCAGACATAATCGTACTTATGCGAGAGCGGGATCGCGAAAGGTGCAAATGGCAGCGTACGAGACATATTGTACATAAAGTAAATCAGGCTACACTCAAAAGCCAAATAAAAACAAGAATCAGCACAATATTGCAGCAACAACAGGGGAACTATTGCGAGTGCGCAAGAGGACAGCTGCAACATTTCGCAGTTAACCAAAAGGCTGATTAAGGAACCACTCAAGGTGCCTCCACTGAGCATACCGAACACCCCAAACAGATATGCTGAAACTACGGTAGAAAAAGTGAACCTACTCGCAGAGGCATTCAAAGCAATCTGCTGTCCCAATCAAGAACCGAACGACGTAAACTTCAGTACTCAGGTAGACCAAAGCGTTGCTAACATCATAACAAATTCTATACACAATAGAGCGCGGAAAGCCAACAAAGTGGAACTGAAATGGTTAATTAAAAATCTCAAGGACACCAAAGCTCCTGGCCCGGACAAAATACCAAATTTGGTATTGAAAAACCTGAGTGATCTCGAATTAGAGATACTTTGCGATATCACAAACTATTGCTTACAATTTGGCTGCTTTCCAAATCCATGTAAGCGTGCTCGAGTTTTAATGTTTCCAAAGCCGAGGAAGGACCCTAATTACCAAACAACTACAGGCCTATTAGTCTGCTAAATAACGTTAGTAAGGTGGCAGAAAAGATCATACTAAAGCGATTAATTACCCAAATTATAAAGCACGACATCCACATTAATGAGGAATCTGGCCTTCGGGCAAGCCATTCCACTACACTACAGCTCACTAGATTTGTTGAAAACTTTACGAATGGCTGCAATACCAACAGATGCACAGCCGCGGTCTTTCCCGACATCCAACGTGCATTTGACAAAAAATCACCCAGGCCCGTTATACAAGCTGAGAAGCTTAAACTTTCCTGATACCACTGTGAAAGTTATGTCCTGCGCCGTGGCGTAGCGGGCTAAGGCAGCATGCCTTGGTCACTGGCTAGGGAAAGCCAGTTATTATTATTATTATTATTATTATTATTATTATTATTATTATTATTATTATTATTATTATTATTATTATTATTATTATTATTATTATTATTATTATTATTATTATTATTATTATTATTATTATTGTTGTTGTTGTTGTTGTTGTTGTTGTTGTTGTTGTTGTTGTTGTTGTTGTTGTTGTTGTTGTTGTTGTTGTTGTTGTTGTTGTTGTTGTTGTTGTTGTTGTTGTTGTTGTTGTTGTTGTTGTTGTTGTTGTTGTTGTTGTTGTTGTTGTTGTTGTTGTTGTTGTTGTTGTTGTTGTTGTTGTTGTTGTTATTATTATTATTATTATTATTATTATTATTATTGTTATTGTTATTGTTATTGTTATTGTT
Source organism: Mantis religiosa (assembly GCA_030765055.1). Lineage (NCBI taxonomy): Eukaryota > Metazoa > Arthropoda > Insecta > Mantodea > Mantidae > Mantis > Mantis religiosa. The sequence continues at coordinate 154,119,838 of CM060947.1, forward strand.
ATTGTTATTGTTATTGTTATTGTTATTGTTATTGTTATTGTTATTGTTATTGTTATTGTTATTGTTATTGTTATTGTTATTGTTATTGTTATTGTTATTATTATTGTTATTGTTATTGTTATTGTTATTATTATTGTTATTATTATTGTTATTATTATTGTTATTATTATTGTTATTGCTATTGTTATTGCTATTGTTATTGCTATTGTTATTGCTATTCTTATTGCTATTCTTATTGCTATTCTTATTGCTATTCTTATTGCTATTCTTATTGCTATTCTTATTGCTATTCTTATTGCTATTCTTATTGCTATTCTTATTGCTATTCTTATTGCTATTCTTATTGCTATTCTTATTGCTATTCTTATTATTATTATTATTATTATTATTATTATTATTATTATTATTATTATTATTATTATTATTATTATTATTATTATTATTATTATTATTATTATTATTATTATTATTATTATTATTATCATTATTATTATTATCATTATCATTATTATTATTATCATTATCATTATCATCATTATCATTATCATCATTATCATTATCATCATTATCATTATCATCATTATCATTATCATCATTATCATTATCATCATTATCATTATCATCATTATCATTATCATCATTATCATTATCATCATTATCATTATCATCATTATCATTATCATCATTATCATTATCATCATTATCATTATCATCATTATCATTATCATCATTATCATTATCATCATTATCATTATCATCATTATCATTATCATCATTATCATTATCATCATTACTATTATTATCATCATTACTATTATTATCATCATTACTATTATTATCATCATTACTATTATTATCATCATTACTATTATTATCATCATTACTATTATTATCATCATTACTATTATTATCATCATTACTATTATTATCATCATTACTATTATTATCATCATTACTATTATTATCATCATTACTATTATTATCATCATTACTATTATTATCATCATTACTATTATTATCATCATTACTATTATTATCATCATTACTATTATTATCATCATTACTATTATTATCATCATTACTATTATTATCATCATTACTATTATTATCATCATTACTATTATTATCATCATTACTATTATTATCATCATTACTATTATTATCATCATTACTATTATTATCATCATTACTATTATTATCATCATTACTATTATTATCATCATTACTATTATTATCATCATTACTATTATTATCATCATTACTATTATTATCATCATTACTATTATTATCATCATTACTATTATTATCATCA
>CM060947.1:154123649-154135447 GCA_030765055.1 Mantis religiosa
TCAATATACGCAGATGACACTATCACAACCACGCAGTCTTGGAAACTAGAAGTGGCGGCAAGACGACTGGAAAGCGCCCTAGATGACCTAACGCCCTGGCTATGCAGTTGGCGTATAAAAGTGAACGCCACAAAATCGCAATTGGTTTTATACACGCAGCGAACATCCCATAAAGTCGCCCAAAGGCCACTCACACTATTTCAGGAAAATATCCAGTGGACCGATTAGGTAAAATATCTGGGAGTTATACTCGATAAGAAACTAACATTTGCACATGTAAACAGCAACAAACGGAAGCCAACTACAGCTACACCGGCTATACCCATTCCTAAATCGAAACACAGAAATTAGCACCAGATTAGTCTAACATTTTATAAAACACTAATACGACCAATCATTACACACGCAGCTCTTGTCTAAGGTTACTGCGCAAAATCATACATAAAACAGCTGCAAGTGCTTCAAAACAAAATACTAAGGATAATCAACAAAGTACCACGGACTGCACCAGTAGGGTATACCCCACCACACCCTCAGTATGCATACCATAGAACAATTTATTAAACGGCTTACTTTTAGCATGTATTAAAGATGCGAGAATCACTTTAATCCCCTCATTTCGAAGCGAATATTGGCAAACATAAAAGGCCCCTGTCGCTGTGTAACAGGACCACACCGATCAATAAACACACTGACGAAGTTGTAAATGACTATCTCACCCGACTGATGCAACCAGCCAATTAGCTAACAACACATTAAGACACACCACTGTCCCACTGCGGCCCTGCAAGTCCTTGTGCTGTCCAACCAAGGCGGACCCGCAGGACCCCCACAAGTGGCACAGGCTCACACCTGCACCATTAAAGGCAGGCCGCCCGCCATGTGCGCACTGATGTCAACACCAATGGCACACACGAGAGACAGACGCAGCTGTAAGGCCAAGAGCACATATTAATTGCAATTATTTAAAAAATAGTAAAATAAAAATAAAAATAAATAACCCCATATATATGCGAAGTAATCTCGAAGTTACCCCTAGATGCTATTAAAATAGTGATGTCGCCCTACAGGCAGATACAATCGCATGTTATGTATAGTAGTATAATCACAACTTGACCCATCCTTACACCGGAACAAAGAGACTTAGATTGGACTTCTAGTAACGAAAGCGCGGTTACTCCTGAACGCGCGGAAAGGTGGCCTTCAGGATCCTGTGATCATGACGTCTCCCTCCCCAATACACCACAGTGGTTCGCCGCAGAGAACTAACCGACCACATGAATCTGAGTGCTATATGCGGAACCAGCAAACATCGCCAGGGCTGCTGCCCAAAGTAGTGGAGGGCTCTTTCAGTAGGTGAAGTTAGAGTGGAAAAGCAACGTTCACGTTCCGCAGTCTCCAATTTTTAAAAGTTTGTTGACTTCACTGAACACTGACCAAAGTTTATTTTCGTATAAGAAATGAAAAGGTTTCAATGCTCCATGAATGTTAAAGTAATTTCATATTTAAATTAGCTGCAATTCTATGCGCAGTTTTCCTTGCTGTAGAAAAGGATAGCATTGCATCACTCATGTGAAAATTTCTTCCGGGAAACGTTTACAAAAATCCTTAGATAAGTCGTTACACAGCAAAGATGCGGCTCCTAGATATCCATTATAAGGAGATAGCACACCTCAGTGGCGTAGATGATAGGATGTCTGCCTCACGTTCAAGAGATCCCGAGTTCGAATCTCGGACAGGGTGAGTTACCTGGATAAGGTTTTTTCCTTATCCTGAAAGACGAATGTCGGGTTACTCTAAGCTCCATGAACCCCAGATGCATTGAGCATCATTTCACCCATTTCATTCATCGTCCGATATGACTAAATGTAGGAGGACGTAAATCACAATAAATAAATAAATAAAAATTAAAAAACTGAGATCCATCTGTGACAGTAGTTGTGATGACGTCATACACCTCCTTGGGCATATCCAACCCTTGCACATTCCATACTTTTTATTTTCTTTGGCAGCTGCGGAAATTCTTCACTTAAGTTTTTGTGTACTTTATTAATATTCAATTTTTCCATTTTCATTTGTTGCTCAAATATAAGGATGTCATTCTATAAGGTTCCACTATCTATGCTCTTCTTTTGAAGTTGCTGGTACAAAATGTTTACATGAGGTAGGATTTTGTGGAAAGCTCTTAGCCAAAAAATGAAATTTGAATCTTCAAGAGCTCTTCTCTAGCTGTTGGCTTCATTTATTATCCTTGTATTAGTGCACCTCTCTTTAATATCTTCAATCTTCGAATCAATCGAAAAAAATAAATCCAGATTTTCTATGTTTTCGTACATAACACTGACGGTACGAATGTTGTAATTCCATCTTGTTAAAGCAACTCTGTGTACTCTTGCTTGCACTACTTTTTCTAAAATATAAGATCGCAAAGAGGAATTGGAAAAGATTGCTGCAGTGCCCGACAGATTTGGAAAGAACACACGTACCTGGGAATTAGGGTTCGTCGCCCTTTGTATGATTAAATTCAACCGGTGTGCATATCAATGGACAAATATGAATATATTTTTCTTATTTGGGTTTGAACTCCACCAGTCCTTCCACTATTTTTTTCTAATTTACGTCCTCCGACGTTAAGTCATATCGGATGACGAATGATATGGGTGAAATGATGCTCAAAAGAGTGCAGGGTCCAAAGAGCTTAGAGTTACTCGACATTCGCCTTTCAGGATAAGGGAAAACCACGGGAAAATGTTAGGCCACGCCGTGGCTCAGTGGTTAGACCGCTTGGCTCTCACCAAGGCGGCCCGGGTTCGATCCTAGGCGACCGCAAAGTGAGATTTGTGGTGCACAACAAGGCGTTGGGGCGGGTTTTCTCCGGGACCTCCGGTTTCCCCCGCCATCTCATTTCACCGGTGCTCCATCTTCATCTCATGTATCATCAGTGTCGCCGCCTGCGGTGCCGTATGTAGTAAAAGCGGGCGTTAAACACTACACATTTCATTGCATTTACGGAAAAATGTTATCCAGATACGGTATCTCCTGGTTTCCGCCCTTCCGCTCTTACCCATTGAGCTAACATGGCATACGTGCCGTCATGACACTGAATTCTCCAATTGTCTCATATATTTCCGGTAAACCACCAGGGGCTCTCGTATTCCAGATACACAGTTTGTGGCGACTTACTTGAGTCCCAGGCTTCATCATTAAACTATTATTATCTTAAGTAAATTGATGGAAATGAATCGTTCCTTCACACTAGAAGTTTGTATCCAAGAGCGACTGGACGGAAACCAGAAGATCCGTGGTTCAAATCCCGGTCATAGCATACAATTGTCGTATATAAGTTGAAAATGTAGCACATAACACATATCAGCTATATTATTATTATTATTATTATTATTATTATTATTATTATTATTATTATTATTATTATTATTATTATTATTATTATTATTATTATTATTATTATTATTATTATTATTATTATTATTATTATTATTATTATTATTATTATTATTATTATTATTATTATTATTATTATTATTATTATTATTATTATTATTATTATTATTATTATTATTATTATTATTATTATTATTATTATTATTATTATTATTATTATTATTATTATTATTATTATTATTATTATTATTATTATTATTATTATTATTATTATTATTATTATTATTATTATTATTATTATTATTATTATTAATTTTGTAATTTTTATTTCATTTTCTACTTTTGCCGCTAATCCTGAACCGTGTAAAACAACGGTCATGCCCGATTTCACCAACAGATTTTAAAATTGACGTTAACAAATGTAATGTAACAGATGTAACAGCGCTAGCAAAGCTGTTAATTTTCTTGTATTTCACCAACCTGTTTTCTGAAAATGTTAACAAACACATGTTAACTCCAAGAAACTTATAAATATTACAGCTATAGAAGGCTATGGATGAGTCGTATTATTTTCTGAACATACTGCGATACGCTTTTGTTTTCATTTTCGTGTGTTCATAGCTAAAAATGGCGGATAAACAATAAGCAAAGGTCTTGCAACAAATTTCTCATCGATGGAAAAAGAATTGTTAACTGAATTAGTGACGAATGTGGCAAGTCGTAGTGTTGAGTGAGTATTGCCGCTCAGTTTGGCTCAATTATTTGGCAGGGGCTTGACTGCTAGGGTCGTCAGCAGCGCCTATAAAATTTGAAAAATGTCGATGTCCTCGGCTGCTCTCGGAGTTATCCTAATATTAATGAATATAGGGTCTGTGGCAAGGATCTTTCGATTCAGGGCGTTCTGGGTGGATCAGTTAGGGTACTTGGAATAAAACACAGGTTAATTCTCTAATGGCGATCGGTTTAATTTTAATTACTATCGAAATACATGTTAATTAGGCGAACTCTGAATGGTAGGCTTCGCGCTGGCGTGGTTGTACTCCCGTGTCTATAACACGACTCATCGGATTAGCACCCAGCTACTAACTACCTTAAATTGAACGATATTTCTTTAGCTTACTCGTCCGTTCAGTTTAGCCCACTGTAGCCAAAATAACCTTAATGAGTGCGATTTCTGTCACGGCGGTTCAGCTCGGCTCTCAGCCACCGACTGCTTTAATGAACGCGATTTCTGTCCGGGTGCTGTCGCACGATGGTCTAGCTCAACCTCCAGCTAGCGACTGAGCTTTAGATATATATTTGTTCCCAATACTTCATATGACACTTCGCTTCCCCCCTCAGTTCATTATTTTTAATTAGTTGGTCGGTAGAACGCATATGGAGTCCCAGTTACGAGAACCTCCCCTAGACCACCCAAAATGTCCCCTTCCTGTCAAACTTTGTTTGAAACTAAACGTCAGGTGCGACCCTTCAATTTATGGTTGCGGTCAGCTTTCCTAGGGGAGAAAAAATCCCACCGATTTAGAGTCCGTAACAAACTTGACACTGCACACAAAATATTTGTTTTAATACATGGATATATTCCTTTAACATTCAATTAATCTTCTATATATTCCTTAACAGTTAATTAATCAACTCGAGGAAGAGAGTACCGTTTCACGAAGTATAAGGATATCGAGGAAAATAGGAGGACGGTTGCGGTGAATGTAAAAGAGAAAGATGTCACGTGGGAAAGAATTGGAAATGAATTTAATTCAAATGTATATGTCATTACTAGAAACACGAAACATCTTCTTCAGTATTACGCAAATTTAAAACGAGGTGCGAAGAAGTACAAGTGGCGATTGACTTGAACGTTTGAAGACGGGTGGTAGTGTATTATCCGCATAATTTAGTGAACTATAAAATTTCAAAGTTATTAATACTTGAAGTAAAGGCATGTTCTAACCTCTCTTGTACTTCCGCAGTAACCTTCATAGAAACTTGTTTGGACAGTCTATACCTCTGTAGAAAATGTTCTTCTGATGGTTCCTCAAAATAATTTCTCCTCATAGGCCGTACTCTATTACGAATGCCATTTATACGGTCTTAAATATAGCAAATCGACAACAATAGCTGCGCCATCTAGACTATTTATAATTGTTAAGGACTTAACATCATAAATTTGACTTGTTAGTTTAACAAAAGATTTAACACGAGTGTTAAGCTAACACTAGTTGGTGAAATGCAATTTTTGTTAGAACTATCGTTAAAGCCGTATTAAGTCTTAACATTTGTAGGTGAAATAGGATATCAGTGTATTAAATTGACATCTAATGAAAATGACATAACTCTTTAACATCCTTGAAAGCGTCCTCGTTAGTATGTTTGACAATCGAACATAAAATCTATTCACATATATTATTTAATTATACACAGTAATATACAGTTATATAGAATTATCTTACCCTATATATCTTACCCTTACAATATATATAATGTATAAAATATATAAATGTATATAGATATGCAAATATCCATAAAAGTACAACAAAAGAAACTGATGCAGTTAAAGAGGATAAGGTCTTAAGATAACGTAAATTTTTTTTCACAACTACATTAAATATAACGTCAAATTATTTACACCTGAGTATCCTTGTGCAGAACATATGCCCTAAATCTATTAAAAATCTTGGGAAAAGTGATGTGCAACATCTAAAACTCTCTTTTATCATTCGCACATTACAGTCTCTGTTCAACTGAAGAAGTCCACTTGTCCTTAATCAGATAAATTGACCTCTAACATTAAAAATTACGTCTAGACGCTATTAGTTGTATGTGTAATTTTAGAATAATGATAAAGTGTTATAAAAGCGATTAATTTGGCTTCGGACCATGGAATATGAAATGTCCATACTATTGGGGGAAAAAAAACAGAAAATTCCCTTTCGGGAATGAAACATTCTTTAATAAAAAGAGATGGCGTTTCTGCAGTTTGCATTTACGAGCTGTCTTAAGAAACTTTGTGACAGAGGAATATAAGCAATCATATTTTCGTGGTACTCAACGCATAATTACAAATGATTATTGAAATATGACTAATATGTACAACTATAAATTAATATACTTTCAAAATTTAGCTAATGATTTACCACAAAAGTGAAAAAATGAGGTATTAAGAGTGTTCTGCTTTTTAACATTTCAGTTCTGTTTTACTTGATATTAATAAAAAAAAAGGTTCTCAACTCAAGAATTAGAAAGAGGAGAGTAAATCTAAGAAAATCAGTGGAATTCGCATAAACAAAATATGATGATCACAAACATAACTAAGGAACATTGTCAAAACCTTTCTTTGAGGAAAATACTAAGTTATAAATTATAATATAAATTTGAAAATATTCGCCAGTTACTAATGCAGAAAAGTATTCGGATGCTATTTAGAATTCTAAACTAAATTTTGATAAACGTATACACCATATAACACATAAAGCAGAAGATATATTATCACTAGGGAGCGGATTTTTATGTACTAAAAATTGTAAAGTACTTTATTTTTAAGTGGGTAAAATATGTAAATATGCATAAAGAATGTAAAAATATTTTGTTTCAATACTATACAATGCATATACTCATGCTAAAAATTACTCATCAATTATGCTGAGGGACTGCTGGATTGAAACAGCTGTTGCAGTGAACCACGAATACTGACTCCAAGTTTTCCATCACTAACCGATATTGGTAGTCTCGAAACTATATCGCGAGAAAGGCCTTTCAACATCTCAAAATGACAGACTTGCATATTTCATCAAAGGAATGTCACACACACGTTCAATTTCACGCTCTACTTCCATGTTCAAATCCTTGGGAATTTTACATATAGTATGAAATCCAACTTTATTTTCGACAACACTTTTAAATTTCTGTTTAGTAGTTTTGGACTTTCGAGTCAGTTAAATTTTTCCTCAGTGTCATTCACTTCATTAAATATATCAGTTAACAAGTTGGTTGATAAACTTGGAAGAAGCGTAGGGACAGTGAAGCACAAATTAATACAAAAATGAATCGAGAAGATATTGACACATTGCTTCACTCACACTGTTTATTAACAGTGTGAGTGAAGCAATGTGTCAATATCTTCTCGATTCATTTTTGTATTAAGTTGGTTGATGTTTCTAATTTTTTATAGAAAGAAACAAGAAACTCAAATTTTCAGATATATAAGACAATTCATTTTTCAATGCAAGTACTGTAGTAGAGTAAGGTCTGAAGAATTTCAGTTGAAGAAGCGTCTTTATTTAGTTCATCAATCACTGATTTAAAATTTTCAAAATTGTTTGCATAAAACACAGCTGCTTCCAACCATGTCCCCCAACGAGTAATTATGGGTCCAGGTGGAAGTGCAAGATCTGGAATTTTGGTTCTGAATAAATAAATTCTTGTTGGCGCTTTCACAAAAACACCTTTTGCCATTTGAGATAAATTTGTGCACTTTAGGATACAATGTACGCATCTGCTCACATACTCTATGTAAACCATGTACTATACAAGATATGTATATCATGTATGGGAAGGTTACAGAAAGAGCTTCGGCTGCTTTCTTCATATATGGAGCAGCATCTGTGAGTAAAAGTACCTAAAGCAATATCAGATTTTACCCCATTCGGCCATAACAACTGCAGAGATTAATTGAATAAGGGAGCTATTGTTACATGCTTCGATGCTGATATTCCTGTGCATGCTAACAGAAAATACCGCTTGGAAGCTATTTCATTATGTTCTAGCATACCTACCCAACATTTCCCACTTTCCTACCGCTAGATTTGATCTTCCTTAGAGTATCATCGAAGCAGGCAGGCACTTACAGTTCTCTTAATGTTGATTCTTCTGATGTTTGGAACTTTGTGTTTTTCGTAGGAAAATTTCTGAGCTCTGAATTTGTATAAAGGAATATCACACGTAAGAAAAGTATTTTGCATAAATCTGCATAATATGGGGAACATTATCGAATATACGCCCAGGACTTAAAATCCGCTGCTCCCAAGGGTAGGATCAGCCGGGCACGTTTCCGTGATAGAAAAACGTTCCAGCCCACAATTCCATGCTGATCCAAGCATTTACCTACTGCTCTTTACTCGTAGAAATAAGAAAAAAAACTGCAAACTATTTTCGAAACAGCCCAAAGCACCCTCAGAAGCTTGCACAATCAAATGTCAGAGAAAAATCCAGCCGCTTTTGTGTAAGAACTTTGATTACCTAAATAAAATGAATAATCAAGTGTGTAATGGTTATTTACCAGATAACATGGACGTGGTGTTCTGTTGAATGTTTGTCTTTTATTTGTTTTCTTTTCAACTTACAACCACAGAATACTGTAGTTTAGGTGACAGTCATACAAACGTTACTTTATAACATAAAATGTACCAAATTCTGTTGTGAACGTTTTGTCTCAAAAGAAACAATCTTTGTTTTTGGAAGCAAATCAGAGAGAGGAGAGAGGGGGGTGGTAGAGAGAGGGAAATAGTTTGCTGCTAAGACTGAAGTGAGTTTATTTCAAACCAACAAGAGATAAAGGGATTTGTACACTATATCAGCTTAAAATAAATATTATGCTTTATAAATTGCATTGGAATGCAAACAATTTCGAGTTGTATTTATTATACGATTAGACATTAAAGCTGATTAGAAATGTGTGTCAGGAAGTGAAGATGGAATGAAGCGAGAAGAAATGTTTGATTGTCAAAATCCATAAATGTTAGTTTCACTCCGTGTGGAATGTGCTTTATGTGCAATTTACACGTAAAATACCTACGAGAAATTTATTTGGCCTAACATGGGTGTACACAATTAACATACCACATATATTTGTAAATACGCTACAAATACTACTATCCACCACAAAAACGATCGCTAATTTTTATCTCCAGCTTCAACCTCTTCCTCTCTCTAGCACCCCATGAAATATTCCAATATGGTGGCTATCTTGCGTCATTTTCTGTGCTTATATCTCTTTTAACTATCTCAGTGATGCATTTTGAAAATGCTAAAAAAACATCGACGTTCATTGCAGTGTAACTTTCTCAAGATATCCTGTGAAACCTTTTATTTTAAAGTTCATACTAGCATTAAATCCAAGTAGATAACTTGCTTATGATGAGCTGCAGGTCATGTTTCGTCAGGATACGGATCCTCTATTCGAAATCATGTACAAAAGATTTGACCGCGAATGCAATTCCATGGCGCTCTAGGCGAACTGTTCCTCTTTCCATATTAAGAGCAAGGTTTATTTGGTACGAATCTTGAAAATCTTGACTAACGAAAGCAAAGAATTGCAAAAATAATGATTAAAATTCAGAATGAACAGATTCAAAAGTTCCGTTTTATTTCTGTGTGGTGTTAATGCAGCATAGTATGTTCAAAGTTACAGATGTCTTTCAAATCCCGTTGAGTGCAGGAATTAAAAATAATTTTTATGTATTATGCAATTAAAAGTAATCAGTCAGCTAACAGCTATGGGGATAAAGTGTAAATCTTTCTTATGTATTTTAATTTTTGCAGTTATTGAATATTTTACTTTGGGTAACTAAGAAATATATTACTATAGGGTAGCTTAGTCCAGAGTAAGCATTCTTGTCACCTTTCTTTATACGAATACATGAGTCAGTTTTCTGAGAGAACGAACTACATATACCTAAGCTAGTTTGGACGAGTGTCGTTGAACGAGAGGAATATCCTCGTTGTAAAATGCATTAGCTGGTAAAAGTTGAGTGATGTGACTAATAAGGATTTGCTACGGATATTTTTAGGCGCGCCCTGCTTTGTTATTTTGGGTCAGTTATAGTGACATGCTGTCGGGAACGCCACTCTTTTGTTGATACAGACATGCAATACAAACAACGTGAGAATCAGAGTAGGCCATGTCGATTACAACTCACAAGGACGATGGGTGGTGGCACATTCACCATAACAAATTTGTGGTAAAGGTCGCGTTCCAATTTGTTTACCCAATGTGTCATCTGACGGCTATGAATTTGAAAGATAGCTATTCCCTTCCGTGACTGGTGCATAATCCAAAAATGTTAAACATTGCTTAACTAAAACCAGAGAAAGGACGTGAAGAATGTAATAATTACATTGCAGATCAAAAATGATAGGGAAAAATCTGATGTGTTACCTACATCTGACTTGTTATATATATTCTTCAACAAACTGTTACTAAAATAGCTTGTTATTTTATCTACTTTACCTTGATCGAGATAAACATTTAAAACAGGACTTTATTACACGTTTCCTTGTATGCAGGATGGGAATGGGAATAGCAAAGGTTATTTATAAAGTGTTTATAGCTATAATAAAATGTATATACATTTAACTAATATATATCTCAAGATATGTATTGTGAGAAAATCTCAAATGTCGACATTTTGAATGGGTAAGCTGCACTTAAGGGAAAGGCCGATAATTGACCGCCAGTTGCTTTCATTATTTCCTGAAAACAGTGTGGATTTGTGGTGGAAGTAGGCAAACCTATAATACGCGCCCTCCTGTTAACACTGAAACGAATATTAACCTTGTTGAGCTCATATCTCAAAATATCAAAGTTATTGCAAATAAAACAGTGCAACAAGAATTAGTTGCAGTTAACTAATTTCGTTTAAATATACACAAAGTTTACCGTGGTAATGAATTTGTTTCACATAGAGTTAGGATTAGAATTACTACGGAGGGCATTCGGCACCGAAACCTAGTGTTTATTGTACCTAAGCCCCAAGTGGGACAGGCCGGATGAGGGAGAGCAGACAGAAGACAACCAAAGGTGTCACGACAGCGCCGAGACACACGCCGACACCAGATCAGAGATGACGTGAAGTGATAATGGAGGTAACATAAGGGAAAGGAAATTCGCGGGATGTAATTAACTTATCCAGCATTCGCCTGGCGATCCGGGAAACCCCGTAAAAATCCCATGGTTCAGGTAACTCGGCCACAGGAATAGAACCTGTACCTCCCGAATGTTGGCTACCGACGAATCCGCCTGCGCAGTTTCTATGGGGTTAATCTAGCATAATACATACTTCTCTGAAACACTGCTGGTTTCTTTCAGAAGGTTACATGGGAGACTTGCTCATTTACTCACAGTACATGTTCCAAAAAGAAAAAGCGATAAAAATAGGTTTGTTTCTTGATTTCCAGGAATACGTAACCCTAATAATCGGAAATCTAACTTTTGCGCTCTTGCTGTAAATAATTGTGTATTGTGATAGTGCATTAACTAATCTCTTAAATATTTCTCTGTTCAATCACCCTTTTATTTGCATCACTTCCTTGTACCATCCTCATTGCTTATAAACCACTTAAGCTACAGATTTTGACCCAAAATCGAACTTGAAATTTCACTTGAAATAAGAAACCCCGAAATT
>CM060947.1:154136447-154195574 GCA_030765055.1 Mantis religiosa
AAAGTTCAATAAAGTTGAAACTGAAATCAGATACTTTTAAATGATGAAAGTTCAAGCAAATGAACCCATTTTAAAAACTGTCTTTTTGGAAAGAATTTAGATTATCAGAAATTAGTGTAACGAATGCTACTTTGTCTACTGCATTAATTATAGGAAGTACTAGATTTTTTGCATTACTGCAAACTATTGATGTTGCGACCTTGTTTCTACCAGAAAAAAGTGGCAGTGTTCTGTGTAATGACATAATTATAAATAAACATTATACTAAGTAAATATAGCTTGAAAGGGAAAACAGTAATGGTAATGTGTCATAATATCAAACTGGATGTTTCAAGTACAGCATCAACCACAACGAGAGCGAAAGAATATCCCATCCAAAAAAGAACTCTATTTAGAACAAGTGTTATTACTCATTTCGTCAAAAATATTCCTATCAATTTTCGTTACAATTTCACATGTTTAATATACCTACATGTCAAAATATATACCTACCTTGATACCGAAATTATTGCTGGTTAGGTTAATATCTATCAGCAAATTATAGAGAGGTAACCAACTATAAAATCGACTTAACCAAGGTTCGAGTAATGAGTTATGTGCTTAAGTCGTTGCTAGGCACGAAACAGAAGTTAGAGAGGGAATAAGATTCAAAGAACTGAGGTCATCGACTGGAAAGCTGTGTTACATTAGTACCTTTGAATTGGGACCTTGAATTTTGCCAATCTTAGTCGAACTTTGGTTGCGAGTTGTGTATGTAGAACTTGTGCTAACCGAATAGTATGTACTTAAAAACTTGTGACACTTCCTTTGTGTTCTACACTATTACAAAAATATTTACTGTGTTAGGTTATCAGAAGTTCCCAGTGTCGTAAGAGCCAGGCTCAGGCCATACGAGACATTAATAGCCATGGCAAGGTGACTTTCCGTTTAGCATTTCAGCGATTAACATAAATTAATGCCTCTTAGTACTACGGAGACAGTCATTTTAAACTATAACATATTAAAACGCAAGAAGTTGGAAGATTTAAGCCCCTTAGTAACTACGGTATCTCGTGCTACGATACAGAAACAATTAATATTACATTTTCAGTCTGTAACCATTTTCAACTAGCTCTCGTTAGTCTCCAGCGAATTTATCCGTCAACTTGACTGCTGTCATCAATTTTCACAACTACCCACATATACTGAGAAAAGGATCTATAGATCACAATAACAGCTCTGGTTAGTCTATAGTGAATTTATCCGTCAACTTAGCTGGTGTCATCAATTTTCACACCTACCGACATATACTTAGAAAAGGATCTATAGCACACAATAGCAGCTCTGGTTAGTTTGTAGTGAATTTAACCGTCAACTTGACTGGTGTCATCAATTTTCACACCGACCGACATATACTTAGAAAAGGATCTATAGGTCACATTAGTAGCTCTGGTTAGTTTGTAGTGAATTTAACCGTCAAAGTGGCTGGTGACATCAATTTTCACACCTACCCACATGTACTGAGAGAAGGATCTATAGGTCACAATAGTAGCTCTGGTTAGTCTACAGTAAATGTACCCGTCAACTTGACTGGTGACATCAATTTTCACACCTACCCACATGTACTTAGAGAAGGATCTATAGGTCACAATAGCAGCTCTGGTTAGTCTACAGTAAATGTACCCGTCAACTTGTCTGGTGACATCAATTTTCACACCTACCCACATGTACTTAGAGAAGGATCTATAGGTCACAATAGTAGCTCTGGTTAGTCTACAGTAAATGTACCCGTCAACTTGACTGGTGACATCAATTTTCACACCTACCCACATGTACTGAGAAAAGGATCTATAGGTCACAATAGCAGCTCTGGTTAGTCTACAGTAAATGTACCGTCAACTTGACTGGTGACATCAATTTTCACACCTACCCACATGTACTGAGAAAGGATCTATAGGTCACATCAGTAGCTCTGGTTAGTCTACAGTAAATGTACCCGTCAACTTGACTGGTGACATCAATTTTCACACCTACCCACATGTACTGAGAAAAGGATCTATAGGTCACAATAGCAGCTCTGGTTAGTCTACAGTAAATGTACCGTCAACTTGACTGGTGACATCAATTTTCACACCTACCCACATGTACTGAGAAAAGGATCTATAGGTCACAATAGCAGCTCTGGTTAGTCTACAGTAAATGTACCCGTCAACTTGACTGGTGACATCAATTTTCACACCTACCCACATGTACTGAGAAAAGGATCTATAGGTCACAATAGTAGCTCTGGTTAGTTTGTAGTGAATTTAACCGTCAAAGTGGCTGGTGACATCAATTTTCACACCTACCCACATGTACTGAGAGAAGGATCTATAGGTCACAATAGTAGCTCTGGTTAGTTTGTAGTGAATTTAACCGTCAAAGTGGCTGGTGACATCAATTTTCACACCTACCCACATGTACTGAGAGAAGGATCTATAGGTCACAATAGTAGCTCTGGTTAGTTTGTAGTGAATTTAACCGTCAAAGTGACTGGTGTCATCAATTTTCACCCCTACGCACATGTACTGAGAGAAGGATCTATAGGTCACAATAGTAGCTCTGGTTAGTTTGTAGTGAATTTAACCGTCAAAGTGGCTGGTGACATCAATTTTCACACCTACCCACATGTACTGAGAGAAGGATCTATAGGTCACAATAGTAGCTCTGGTTAGTCTACAGTAAATGTACCCGTCAACTTGACTGGTGACATCAATTTTCACACCTACCCACATGTACTGAGAAAAGGATCTATAGGTCACATTAGTAGCTCTGGTTAGTTTGTAGTGAATTTAACCATCAAAGTGGCTGGTGACATCAATTTTCACACCTACCCACATATACTGAGAGAAGGATCTATAGGTCACAATAGTAGCTCTGGTTAGTCTACAGTAAATGTACCCGTCAACTTGACTGGTGACATCAATTTTCACACCTACCCACATGTACTGAGAAAAGGATCTATAGGTCACAATAGCAGCTCTGGTTAGTCTACAGTAAATGTACCCGTCAACTTGACTGGTGACATCAATTTTCACACCTACCCACATGTACTGAGAAAAGGATCCATAGGTCACAATAGCAGCTCTGGTTAGTCTACAGTAAATGTACCCGTCAACTTGACTGGTGACATCAATTTTCACACCTACCCACATGTACTGAGAAAAGGATCCATAGGTCACAATAGCAGCTCTGGTTAGTCTACAGTAAATGTACCCGTCAACTTGACTGGTGACATCAATTTTCACACCTACCCACATGTACTGAGAAAAGGATCTATAGGTCACAATAGCAGCTCTGGTTAGTCTACAGTAAATGTACCCGTCAACTTGACTGGTGACATCAATTTTCACACCTACCCACATGTACTGAGAAAAGGATCTATAGGTCACAATAGTAGCTCTGGTTAGTCTACAGTAAATGTACCCGTCAACTTGACTGGTGACATCAATTTTCACACCTACCCACATGTACTGAGAAAAGGATCTCTAGGTCATATTAATAGCTCTGGTTAGTCTACAGTAAATTTACCCATCAACTTGACTGGTGTCATCAATTTTCACACCTACCCACATGTACTGAGAAAAGGATCCATAGGTCACATTAGTAGCTCTGGTTAGTCTACAGTAAATTTATCCGTCAACTTGACTGGTGACATCAATTTTCACACCTACCCACATGTACTGAGAAAAGGATCCATAGGTCACATTAGTAGCTCTGGTTAGTCTACAGTAAATTTACCCGTCTACTTGACTGGTGTCATCAATTTTCACACCTACCCACATGTACTGAGAAAAGGATCCATAGGTCACATTAGTAGCTCTGGTTAGTCTACAGTAAATTTACCCGTCTACTTGACTGGTGACATCAATTTTCACACCTACCCACATATACTTAGAGAAGGATCTATAGGTCACAATAGCAGCTCTGGTTAGTCTACAGTAAATTTATCCGTCAACTTGACTGGTGACATCAATTTTCACACCTACCCACATGTACTGAGAAAAGGATCTATAGGTCACAATAGCAGCTCTGGTTGGTCTACAGTAAATTTATCCGTCAACTTGACTGGTGACATCAATTTTCACACCTACCCACATGTACTGAGAAAAGGATCTCTAGGTCATATTAGTAGCTCTGGTTAGTCTACAGTAAATTTACCCGTCTACTTGACTGGTGACATCAATTTTCACACCTACCCACATATACTTAGAGAAGGATCTATAGGTCACAATAGCAGCTCTGGTTAGTCTACAGTAAATTTATCCGTCAACTTGACTGGTGACATCAATTTTCACACCTACCCACATGTACTGAGAAAAGGATCTATAGGTCACAATAGCAGCTCTGGTTAGTCTACAGTAAATTTATCCGTCAACTTGACTGGTGACATCAATTTTTACACCTACCCACATGTACTGAGAAAAGGATCTCTAGGTCATATTAGTAGCTCTGGTTAGTCTACAGTAAATTTACCCGTCTACTTGACTGGTGTCATCAATTTTTACACCTACCCACATGTACTGAGAAAAGGATCTCTAGGTCATATTAGTAGCTCTGGTTAGTCTACAGTAAATTTACCCATCTACTTGACTGGTGACATCAATTTTCACACCTACCCACATATACTTAGAGAAGGATCTATAGGTCACAATAGCAGCTCTGGTTAGTCTACAGTAAATTTATCCGTCAACTTGACTGGTGACATCAATTTTCACACCTACCCACATGTACTGAGAAAAGGATCTATAGGTCACAATAGCAGCTCTGGTTAGTCTACAGTAAATTTATCCGTCAACTTGACTGGTGTCATCAATTTTCACACCTACCCACATGTAATGGGAAAGTTATCGATAGGTCACAATTGTAGATGCCGGCAGCAAATCCATTGAAGTCCGAGATATCAGAGACGGCTTCAGAAACGTGATATCACGGAACTGTTATCAATCTGCATTTTCTGCCAATAACCCGTGAAAATCTGTGTAACAGCAGTGGCGTATTTCAGATTTAAAAGTTTCTTCTGATAACATTACAAAATGTAATTTAAATATTGTTGTAGTTTATAACAGTAACATTGTCATGTCCTGGCCATGGATGGATTTGGATTCAGGCTTTCTAAAAGATGGCCAGGGCGGACTGGGAAATGCAAGTATGTTCAGATGGTAATCATGAACTTAAGCTTGGCAGGAAAGGTTGGGATTCTTAGATATTTCAACGAAATAATTTAAACCATGGTCAACTAAATGTATTAATTTAAAAATGCAGCAAACAGAAACATTATCTTGGGCTCATAATCGTAGGGGATAGTCACCTGAGACAACATGCTCTTAGTTACACATACATATGTTCACTCTTCGATGCTGACTGGCTAAAGAGACAGGATTTTCACACACACTCACAGCGCCACCAGAGAGGGTGATGTTACACGTGACGTCGCACAGACTATCACTATAGTCAAAAGAATCACCTGTGCGACATCTCCCCCTGGTCCACTAGAATCAAGACTCATGTTGATTAAAATTGACAAAAGTCCTGTTTGTTTGATTAACAATAGTAACTTAAAAAATAATCTAAGTGCTCACACCTGTATCTTGCTTGCCTTGTGTAGATAATAAATGATTAATGTCTTTGCTTAATTTACAATGTAAGCGTATTTAAAAGTTTTTCGTTAGAAAACTCACACCTGCTTTATATATGAACAAAGAAAGATATGAGCAAAAATAATTGAGTCCCCAGTATAATAAAAGAGTATTTCAAAGTTTATCCATAGGTTAAAAAAACAACAACAACACTGTCACTTCACACAACCCCACCTAGGAATCACAGTTTGATGAATCATTCTGCACTGTGTTGCGATGTACCAACTCACTGTTGAAATGTATGGAGCTGCTTACACTGCTGTTTAGTTAACAAGAGCACCAGCTCGCCTTGCTGGTATCTTCCGATGGTAACCATTTTCCCCACCCGACGTTTAAAGTGAGTAGGAAATGTGGTGAGAGCCCTTGCTCGGCTGACACCTTCAGCTGGCGTCCTGTGCCAGGAAGGATGGGGTTGTGCTTGCAGTCGATAGTGGCTAAAACTATCACAATTTGGGGCTCCAAACATATAGATGTGACAAATCAATAGCATGTACCACAGTATTACAGACAATAAAGCAAGTATTTACAAGAGGACTTATAACAAATACATAGATAGAATACATAAACACATTTCAGAGGTAGTCAATTATGAAAGCAGTATATAATCAAACTTTTGGAAGAAATGAACCTAGAATTACAATTAATATAGGTATGTGCACGTACTAACAATACAAAAAGTTTGTGACGTCACAGTATAAACCTGGTTAAGGGTACCCTTGAAAATATAGTGTATACTACTTAAACTTAGAGCATAAAACATTGGATACCAGAACTTACAAAATGAAAAGCTCAGCTGTTCATTTAACACATTGCATCTTAACATAAAATATGTTTTTGACAATGTTTTAAAAATCATGACAAAAATGACTCACACTCACGAAGTGGGTTGCAAATTGATTTTGAATACAAATGTAATATGGAACCTTAGATCACATGTGACATGATTAACATTCTAAGTTGACTCACTATTCCCTGCTTTTACTCTCTTTTCCCAGATAAGACCTTCTTAAAAAAGTTAATATACCCCTTTAAAAAAACATTGATTCAAATAAATAAGCATGCTCCCTTCATGCAGCATATTGCAACTAAACCAATTGTGGAAGGGAGGAAGGAAGGAAGAGTGGAGGGAAGGTAGGGAGGGATGGAGGGAGGAAGGGAGGGAGGAAGGAAATTAAATCAGCAGGAAATGTATCGTTTCCTCTCGCTCGAATTGGCTTATTCAAAGTAATTCTTCTATCACGTCATGTCAAACATTTACCTTTCAGTTCTGAGTAATAACAAATATACGTACACGCATATATGCCAACCAATAATGATATTCATACAGTGCTTACGTCGCGATTTATTGTTATAATATAGGTAATAGTGGTTTATATATTTGTATTTTTTATTCAGATTTATTGAACCATATTTTACACAGTGTTATATTAGGGTTAGAGTTGATACATAAATATATACAATTTTAACAAAAATATTTTAAATACTAGAAGGAAGAAATGATGTTTTAATCTGATGCATATTAATTTAAACTATTTCAGACGTTTAAACACTGAGTTTATAAGCATCATGTAGTACTTATACTGTTGTGGCTACATTAGCAAAGATGTGGGCGGAGCAGAAAATTCAATTCCCAGAGAGTCTAGCTTGAATATTAATTCTTGTCTTTCTCTCCAGAAAATGGGACAAGAGCAAAGGAGATGAACCACAGTTTGAAATTCTTCACCACACATTCACTCGGGGTTGCATGTTAAGTGAAAGCGTGATAAGTATTCAACAAATTCACCATGTCCACTTAAAAATTGTGTGAAAACAAAATTTGGTGCAAGAGTTTCACATTATTTCCGTTTTGTTCCGTTGCTGGTTTAGTACTCCGGTATCTCCTGGTTTGTACAGCACTAGACATTCGTAGATAAGCTGCTGTAAACTCTTGCCGCAAGATCACTTAATTCACGGTCAATTGTTAATTTGTATTAGCAAACTGAACTGCCGCCAGAAGAATTTAAAATATGATTACAATTGTCACAGTAAAAAAATATCTCTTCCGGTTTTGTCAGTATAGTATAGAGATCTTTTGGGTTTAATTTGAACACGTCTGAGTACATTAATAGGCCAAGAACAGCTCTGAATTAATCGGTATAGAAGTCTCATCTTCTACCTTTGTATTTAAATATCATAGACTACAACTTTGCATTTGTCCATTGAATTATTGCTTGAATTAGGTTATGAACATAAGTTTTATCCCTCAACTGGATGAGGTTGACAGCTTGATTTCAGAGAAGAGAATTTCGCAATGATATTATACTTCTGAATCCTTATATTCTTTCATAAAACTCTTTAGTACTTTGTTCCCCATCAAATGCATAACAAAATGTGTCTCAAATGATAGCTCCTCCTACAAAGCATTTGGTTCCGTATGATTAACATGATCACTACCCTAATATTACAAATCACTTCCGATAGCACTGTCCCTGATCATGGAACCCTTACAATACTGTTTCCTCAAAGTTAGAATCATTGCACATACAGAACACGTTCCTGAATGTATCATGTCAAATGTTACTGAACAGTCACAACCACAAACAGGTGATCCAATTGATCCTTCGAAACTTTGTAGGTTTGTATGTACACCTCAACAGCTGAGTGCTAACAGTGAGGCAATTGCTCTAAACAATGGACAAATAAGAGAAACAATGGTAATGCAACCATCTATTTACGCTGCGCATCGGCAAGGAGTTGAAAGTTGTTCTTTTTTACTACGAGACCTCTCTGAGTAATACATAAATCGCAGGAGACCAAGCCTCAGAGCAACTCCTCAAAAATAAAAAATAAGAAAATGAAATCCTAAAAAGGGACGGACACAGATTATATGATGTAAATATTTATATTTTGAAATACTTGTTAGCCGTCGTCGTGTTTACTGTCTCTGCCACGTAGGTACATAGCAGATAGAGAAATTATTGCACTCCATTCACAAATTCTATATTGAGATTTCACCGAAATACAAGTCCTGAGACTCAACGGAAAAAGCAATTATAAACGTTTTATGAGTTTGTAGGCACGTGCTATCTATCCTGCTGATAGCGGCTTAACTATAAATAAAAAGTCGGTTAAATACCAGGACTTCATCTTCCAAGGATGGGACACGAAGATATCAAGAAGATCTCTCACCACAAACTACCGTTTACATGGAAAAGTTTTCCTTTAGATGAAAAATGTTGACTTTCTCTAAAATGTCTCTAACAGTTTTGATTAAAATACCATAAGTTTAAGATATTTTCATGGCAATAAAATGTACATCTTGTGTTTTTCCGACAATGGGCTCTGAAGTTGTGTTCACTTTTACTGTCATTAAATCTATATTACCTGATGCCAATTTTTCATAACTGGTAAAACATTAAGCGATAGAAAAATCGTATTACACAACAAATGTAAATCGTGAAGCACATGATGTTAGGATTTTTGTGTATTTTATTATTATTATTATTATTATTATTATTATTATTATTATTATTATTATTATTATTATTATTATTATTATTATTATTATTATTATTATTATTATTATTATTATTATTATTATTATTATTATTATTATTATTATTATTATTATTATTATTATTATTATTATTATTATTATTATTATTATTATTATTATTATTATTATTATTATTATTATTATTATTATTATTATTATTATTATTATTATTATTATTATTATTATTATTATTATTATTATTATTATTATTATTATTATTATTATTATTATTATTATTATTATTATTATTATTATTATTATTATTATTATTATTATTATTATTATTATTATTATTATTATTATTATTATTATTATTATTATTATTATTATTATTATTATTATTATTATTATTATTATTATTATTATTATTATTATTATTATTATTATTATTATTATTATTATTATTATTATTATTATTATTATTATTATTATTATTATTATTATTATTATTATTATTATTATTATTATTATTATTATTATTATTATTATTATTATTATTATTATTATTATTATTATTATTATTATTATTATTATTATTATTATTATTATTATTATTATTATTATTATTATTATTATTATTATTATTATTATTATTATTATTATTATTATTATTATTATTATTATTATTATTATTATTATTATTATTATTATTATTATTATTATTATTATTATTATTATTATTATTATTATTATTATTATTATTATTATTATTATTATTATTATTATTATTATTATTATTATTATTATTATTATTATTATTATTATTATTATTATTATTATTATTATTATTATTATTATTATTATTATTATTATTATTATTATTATTATTATTATTATTATTATTATTATTATTATTATTATTATTATTATTATTATTATTATTATTATTATTATTATTATTATTATTATTATTATTATTATTAATATTATTAATATTATTAATATTATTATTAATATTATTATTATTATTAATATTATTAATATTATTAATATTATTATTAATATTATTAATATTATTAATATTATTATTATTATTATTATTATTATTATTATTATTATTATTATTATTATTATTATTATTATTATTATTATTATTATTATTATTATTATTATTATTATTATTATTATTATTATTATTATTATTATTATTATTATTATTATTATTATTATTATTATTATTAATAAAAATAATAATAATAAATAATAATAATCATAATCATAATAATCATAATGATGATGATGATTATGATGACGACGATGATGATGATGGTGATTATGATGATGATGATAATGATGATAATAATGATAATAATAATGATAATAATAATAATAACAATAATAACAATAATAATAATAATAGTAATAGTAATAATAGTAATAGTAACAGTAACAGTAACAGCAGCAGCAGCGGCAGCGGCAGCGGCAGCGGCAGCGGCAACGGCAACGGCAACGGCAACAGCAACAGCAACGGCAACAGCAACGGCAACAGCAACAGCAACAATAACAATAACAATAACAGCAATAACAATAACAGCAATAACAATAACAGCAACAACAATAACAGCAACAACAATAACAATAGTTCTTTCACACTACCCGTGTATAGGACGCACAATGAAAGGGTAGAGCCAGACTGAAATATTCAATACCATAGCCGGCATTTGAACCACGTATCTTCTGGTTTCCGTCCAGTCGCCTTAAACCATTGAGCTACTATAGCCAACGTGCCAACATGATATCAAGTTTTCCTACTGACTCGTGTTGAGATCCGTGGTTCAAATCGCGGCTATGGCATTGAATTTTTCAGTCTGGCTCTACCCTTTAATAATAAATGGTTTGTTTTGATAATAAATAATATTTTTAATAATAAATAGTCTTTTTAATAACAAATAGTCTGTTTTAGCTCATAGGGGTTAATCTCTGTCATTTTCAAACTTTAAAGAACGAGTAGTTGCCAGAAGTATCAGGTATACCGAAAGGCTAGACTCCGGGTGGCTCGGAATCTACCTAGATATAATTTTGCTCCAAAACCAATTTATGAAAAATAACTTTCTCTGCAACTATGTGGTTACCTTTACTACCTTCCAAATCCTGAGGTCACAGTTGTGGTTCTCACCTGGAAATCGGATGTTTTTGAGGGGAGGGGGAAGTATTCCCCATACTTCTTCAGATCTAGAGGTATGAGTGAAACTGTGTGTGTGTGTGCGTGCGTGCGCGCGTGGTGTGTGTGTGTGTGTGTGTGTGTGTGTGTGTGTGTGTGTGTGTGTGTGTGTGTGTGTGAATTTAATATTTATACAGAAAACCCAAATAAACTCAATTTGACATATAGCTGTAAACGAGTGAACATTATTACCGATGAACAATTGTTCCTAAGGAAAAACGCACATATGTCCTTAGGCATTAAAGTCAAAAAGCAGCCCAAAAAATCTGGAAAAATGCTGTATCTGCCAACTTATTTTTCAACCTGAACAAACCCCAATTTGGGAATGACTAAAGTGTTCATTGAAAATATGTAGGGAGTAGCAACTCGGGAGAAATAGAAATGCGTTCCGTATTTCCTTATTAGGAAACACGCTTAATACGCATAGCAGTTATTATAAAGCGAGTAATACTGTGTGTAGTGAGCGTCCAATCTTAAAGGACAATAAGCTAATTGATTTGCTGTAGACATACAGGACTGCAAACTTCAACAATTGGGAGAATGTTTATGTGGATATATTGCTTACTCGTTCACTGACCTATCATTCAGAAGATTATTGCAATAACATGAATAGTTTAGCGGCCTTGTGGAAGAACTGCTGTCACAGTTACAAATGTGGTGCAAGCTTGGGGCAAGGCCATCCTGGAGATTATTACACCTTTGCGGTTTATTGCGATGTTAAGTAATAGGAGCACTAACCTAACCCAAGGACATTAGTGGTTGGCTACGAGGTTTCTAGAAGAAAGCGGTTTTGTGCACCCTAAAAATAACATCCCATAATGCACCATGCTCCAAGTCATTAGGTGGCAAGTGCTGTTTACTCCTGTTTATTGCAGGCCTTCTGTGCATTAAGAACAAAGAGCTGCCTGTTTCAGTTCATAATGACCACCATTTTATTACTTAACAGAGTGAAACAGCATTTCGCTTATTAATCCACTGATTAATAACGATCCACCAACTTAATCTACTTACAAATGTCTCATGAAGATGTGCGTTAAGTACGATAGGTACCTAAGAAGAACATCGTTGGGGTTGTCTTCATTCTGAGACTTGTCGACATAGTTGGCAGGCATTTAATCATTGGATTTTAATGTACAATCATCATTTTATATTATCGTTACTTTAATCTTCTGTTTAACATACAGACATCCTTTTGGTACCGTTGCTGCATTCCTTATGCACACATCTCTTCGCGAAGGTGCAATTCTGCGCTGTTGCTTAAGCATACGTTTCCTTATATCCCCTTGTTTTCATTTTTATCTTCCTTCCCTCATCGCTAACCCAAAAAATTACTCCGTCTTTCACTGCTCTCCCTCCTTCTCTGCCTAAGCGTCTATACAGGCTAAACGACTTTTACTTTCTATTTATTGAACAAACATTTGTACTCGCAATTCCTAAAAATGTTTTCTTTATGTCTCCCTTCCTTGCTTTCTTCCTTCTTCCCTGTTTCTTCACTTCTTCCAATTTTATTGTCTTTCTCTCTACCCGAATGGATCTTAAAATATGGAGTTCGGTGCTTTAGTTAAGCAACAATCGACCGAGATGGCACCGCAGCAATGTGTCAATGTGTACGACTCATATTTAGGATATCGTGGGCCCGATTCCCGTTGACCGCTTACTCTGTTTTGGGTTATTCATGGTTTCCCCTTTTCATTTAAGCGCTGCTGAAGTGCTCGTATTCATAGCACAATTTCCTTTCAATAGTTTCCCTTTTTTCCAGTTCTTCTACATCCTTTCAGGTGCAATTTCAGCCTTATGCTTTTTGCGTTCAGTTAAGGGGCCGAAGCTGCTCTAGTAGAAGAACGTATCCAAAATACTTTCCGGTGTCGAACTAACACTCCTATCTATTAACATGAAAATAACAAACGCTCTATAACCATACAAAACTGAGCACACCCTTTTGTATGTAGAGCACATAAATCTATCGAATGATATAAATCATACTACCAAAGCATTTTATTTTGCTCGGAAACATATCGCACAAAAAAGATGTTTTGCACCAACCCATTCTATTGCTGCTGAGTACCGTTAAGTATTGGTTATATCACTATATTCTAAGTTCATAATAATCTCGTCGCAATGCAGCAGTTATTATTATTGTTATTATTATTATTATTATTATTATTATTATTATTATTATTATTATTATTATTATTATTATTATTATTATTATTATTATTATTATTATTATTATTATTATTATTATTATTATTATTATTATTATTATTATTATTATTATTATTATTATTATTATTATTATTATTATTATTATTATTATTATTATTATTATTATTATTATTATTATTATTATTATTATTATTATTATTATTATTATTATTATTATTATTATTATTATTATTATTATTATTATTATTATTATTATTATTATTATTATTATTATTATTATTATTATTATTATTATTATTATTATTATTATTATTATTATTATTATTATTATTATTATTATTATTATTATTATTATTATTATTATTATTATTATTATTATTATTATTATTATTATTATTATTATTATTATTATTATTATTATTATTATTATTATTATTATTATTATTATTATTATTATTATTATTATTATTATTATTATTATTATTATTATTATTATTATTATTATTATTATTATTATTATTATTATTATTATTATTATTATTATTATTATTATTATTATTATTATTATTATTATTATTATTATTATTATTATTATTATTATTATTATTATTATTATTATTATTATTATTATTATTATTATTATTATTATTATTATTATTATTATTATTATTATTATTATTATTATTATTATTATTATTATTATTATTATAACTATTATTAATAATATTGTTGTTGTTATTATTTTTATTGTTATTGTTATTATTATAACTATTATTACTACTACTATTATTATTATTATTACTACTATTATTATTATTATTATTATTATTATTATTATTATTATTATTATTATTATTATTATTATTATTATTATTATTATTATTATTATTATTATTATTATTATTATTATTGTTGTTGTTGTTGTTGTTGTTGTTGTTGTTGTTGTTGTTGTTGTTGTTGTTGTTGTTGTTGTTGTTGTTGTTGTATGCTTACAGACACTATAGTGTTTCAAAAAGTGTGCAAGGGAAGGTAAATTAAATCAGAAGATAATGGTTATCTCTGTAAGCTAACCTACGGAATGAATATTTACACAAGTATACCTGTCACATCTATTATATGTCAACCACGACGCCTGAAGAAGAAAGAATAAATGAGAGAAATAAAGATAGGCGTTGACTCTGCCACAAGGATTATATTCGAGTGCTGGTCGCAAGCACAGGTAAAAGAGGAGGAGCACCTGTTATTGAAGTACATGCTAAGTACAGTTGGGTTTTCTTTATATAAACACAAGTAAAAGCCTGGAAGGGAAGGGATATCATCAGATAATGCCCGAAATGTTCCACATAAAACTAATCTATGAGTACTTCAGTATCAGTGGTTAGAGTATCAGACAGTATTAGGTTTAGAGCTTCATAAAAGAAGATAGAGTGAAAAAAAAGTACAAAAATAAAATGTCAAGAGCAAATGATTCAAAAGAAGTACAAAAATGGGTTAGGTAACCACACCTGATCAATTAGCCAATGAAGCCGAACAACCAACGTGAGCACAGAACCAACGAAGCAATTAACGAATTTAACCACAAAATGTAACCAATGTATCTAATTAACCACAAAAGCATAGTTGGGCTAGGTTAGGTTAGCTTATAATGAGATGAAATAATGAAGCTTAGGACTTGGGACATGGTTTTGGATAGAGTGTTGGAGAACAGCACAGTTAGGTTGGGTTAGGTTAGGCTAGCTCTTAATGGGATGAAATAATAAAAACACAAGGGTAGGACTTTGTTCAGGTTAAAGTGTTGGAGAAAGGCACAGTCTGGTTAGGTTAGGTTAGATTAGTTTAGGTTAGACTGGGTTAGGTTAGTTTAAAGTGACAGAAGCACCGATTACAAAATGAGGAGTAAACGTTTTGAAGTGATTAAGAAACATCCTGAACAACTGCAAATCAATTATTATGCAAGTTGACCAAGTACTACTAAAAGACAGTAAATGCACCCCAAGAAGCCTCTAAATGTAACTCCAAGCCTCTAAATACACAAAAAGCCTATAAATACACCATAAAAGCTCCTAAATATACGAAAAGGCAACTAAATGCACTCCTCAAGACACTAGATCCGTCCCAAAAGCCTCTAAATACATCCAAGAAGTTCTAAATACTTCAAAAAGTCACTAATTAAGCCATAAAACCCCTTAAATATACACTAAGACGCTCTAAATGCTTCAAAAAGCAACTAAATTCACCCCGAAAGCCCTTAAATACACCAAAAAGAATCCTAAATACGCCTCAAAAGCCCCTCAATACAGCAAAAGCCATTAAATACGTCCCGAAAGACCCTAATACACCCCAAGAAGCCCTAAATACTTAACAAAGCTGCTAAATACGCCAAAAAAGGCCTTAAATACTCCGAAAAGGCCTTAATACTCCTCAAAAAGCCTTTATATACAGCAAAAGGCTCGTATATATATCCCGAGAGCTACTAAATACGCTACTAAATACGCCACAAAGGCCTATAAATGCACAAAAAAATCAGTAAATACGTACAAAAAGCCAATAAATTCGTTTATAAAACATCTAAATACGTCGCAAATGCCTCTAAATAAGGTCCAAAAGCCCCTTATACATCGAAAAAAGCTAAATACCTCTCAAAGGCCTCTATATTGTCGCGAACCCGATCGCGATAAGGCGGCTTGCGCACACAAAAAGGAACTGATAGGCGAGCAGTGTGGTAATAAGAAGCTTCATAAACAATTAACGATAGCGCCGATAAACAAGAGATGGATAGTTTATCAAGGAGGTGAAAGACTTGCCGGCACCTATATAATTACATTCTAGAACATTCGTGTTTTATCTGATGACATTTTAGAGTAAAGTCGAGAACAATCTAGAATGATCGATTAAGTGTATAAAAAGAAGCCATGGCTAGTGATGAGTCAGTTAGTTGTGAAACAGAGTAAGCGGAGGGACAGCTGGAAGTGTTATTGTAACGAGAGCTAATCTGCCGTCACTGTTATTGTCATCGACCTTGGAAGACTGTGTATATATGATGTTACGTGAGAATTGAATAGTGTCTTTCGACGAAAATAAAGGAGATTTCTGATTTATGCAACTCGGCCTTTTAATTCTACGAACCCACAAAGTTACAAATGGTGTCAGGAAGCGGGACGACGACATCACCGAGAAAATGGAAGAAATGAAGATCGAATTAACAACGAAGACGGAAGCTGCAAATAACAACCTGGCCGCGATGATGACCGCGAAGATGACCGACACCAGGAAGAGCAGCCGGAAGAACGAGTAACGCCCGGCGTGGCAAGGAACACGTCGGCGCCTTCTACACCATCTCGAGTGACACTGCGCACCGTCAGCCGACGGATGAATGACAGCCTCATCGCAGACAGTTGGTTACGAGGGAAGCCGCGCTGCGTGCTCGTAGACATCGGGGTAGCCATGACCTTCATCAGACCCGAGGTAGCCAGGGGTTCGCCGCCAAGAAAACCGAAACGACCATACTAGCTAGTGACGGCATCGGGTGAAACCTTGACCGTGGAGAGGGAGGCCCTGCTGCAGTTGACCTTGGGATGGAGTGCCGTACGTCAGTGGGTGTTCGTCGTGGAGGTGGCTGAGGAGGTGATACTGGTCCTGGATGCCCTCAGGAACCACGAGACGACGGTCGACGACGGCAGGAAGGTCCTGCGACTCAATGGAAAAGAGGTCATACTCCGGCAACCCATGGAACGTTTGCAGGGTCATCTTGAAGGAAGACGTGGGTCCCCGCGAGAAAGGAGGTGGTGGAGGCGGCGTGACTGGGAGGATAGCGAATAAAGAACATTGTTGCCGTGCCGAGAGGTGCCAGTGAGGCTGCTTAACCTAGCGGACATCTATCACAACGTCCAGGACGGGACGGAGATTGGGACGTGCGAGCCCGTGGTCATTGCGACAGCAATCGACAGGACACTGGAGCCGGTGCCAACGTAACACTTGGGGCCCCGGCTGGAGGGCTTACTGGAGAGGGCGGGCGATCACCTGACCGCAAAACAGCTCAAGAAGGTTCGACAACTGCTGAGACGATACCAGCGCGTCTTCAGCCAAGGCAGAGAAGAACTACTGCGTCACCTAGCGAGAGTTCCTGGCGGTAGTAAAGGCCTTGGAGCACTTCCACAAATACCTGTATGGTTAGCCACTCCACCTGAGGACTAACCACTCTGCCCTAACCTGGTTACTGAGCTTTAAGAACCTGGAAGGCCAGACAGCACTTTGGGTTCAGAGGCTGCAGGAGTACGACTTCACCGCTGAACATCTTAGAGGGAAGAGCCACGGTAACGCAGACGCCATGTCTCGAAGACCCTGCCCAGAGGTTTGCAGTCAATGCACAAGAGTGGAAGAGAAGAAGCGTGCCGAAGCAGTCCGAGTAGTCACGGCAGTGCCTGCGGATGGCTGGGTTGGCGCAGGCCTGAGGAGGGAGCAGCTGGCGGACGCAGACTTGGGACCACTCTTGAAGGAAGCCGAAGCAGGTACAAGAGCAACCTGGGAGGACATCGCACCGAGGAGCGCCACCTATAAGTCGTAAGGGCCCAATGGGACTCGCTGAAAATCAGAGAGGACGTGCTCTTCCGGGTATGGGAATCGCCCGATGGGAAGACGTAGAGGTAACAGTTGGTACTTCCCCGAAGTAAGGTCCCGGAGGTCTTGGGGGAGTACACGCCGGTACTTCAGGAGGACACCCGGAACAAACCGAACAATTCACAAACTTCAACAGCCGTGGCAAGGACCGTACCGGGTGGTGAAGAGGACTAACGACGTGGTCTACCGCAACCAGAAGGTGCCCCGAGGGAAGATGTTGGTGGTACATTTTGATCGTCTGGCCCACTACGATGGAGTTGTTCGGGACGACTAGCCTTGAGGAGGGAGCAGTGTCGCGAACCCGAGCGCGATAAAGTGGATTGCGCACACAAAAGGAACTGATAGGCGAGCAGTGTGGTAATAAGGAGCTTCATAAACAATTAACGATAGCGCCGATAAACAAGAGATGGATAGTTTATCACAGAGGTGATAGACTTAACGGCACATATATAGTTACATTCTAGAACATTCGTGTTTTATCTGATGACATTTTAGAGTAAAGTCGAGAACAATCTAGAATGATCGATTAGGTGTATAAAAAGAAGCCATGGCTAGTGATGAGTCAGTTAGTTGTGAAACAGAGTAAGCGGAGAGACAGCTGGAAGTGTTATTGTAACGAGAGGTAATCTGCTGTCACTGGTGTTATTGTCATCTACCTTGGAACACTGTATATGTGATGTTGCTACGTGAGAACTGAATAGTGTATTTCGATGAAAATAAAGGAGATTTCTAATTTCTGCAACTCGACCTTTTAATTCTACGAACCCACAACGTTACAATATACATCTCCAAAGCCTCTAAATTACACAAAAATCCACTAAATACGTCTTGAAGGCCACTAAATACGCACGAAAAGCCCCACTAATACATCCCAAAGCCAGTAGATATACCAGAAGGTCACTAAATATATCCCGAGAACCCCCTTAATAGATCCCAAAGCCACTAAATACACCAGAAAGTCACTAAATGTATC
This sequence comes from Mantis religiosa, assembly GCA_030765055.1. Taxonomy (NCBI): domain Eukaryota; kingdom Metazoa; phylum Arthropoda; class Insecta; order Mantodea; family Mantidae; genus Mantis; species Mantis religiosa. The sequence goes on from CM060947.1 coordinate 154,155,557, forward strand.
CCGAAGCATGCTAAAAATAAACTAAATATAACAATAAATCCTTTAAGTAAGTAGATTGTTCACGGCCGCCATCTTGCCCCTTTGGATCTGGCCCAAAACGCCAGATACTACTTTGCTCATCCTAGAGGTGTCATGTGTTGGCGGGCAGTGGGCTAGCTAGAACAGTGGCACCTTTTCGTTCCAGTCTCGTTGATGGCTGGCCACGGCCTTCCTCAGATGTTCTTTTTGGGTCTCGACCATGTCGTCCGACTGTTCGTGTAGAGTTGTTGTGTGGGTCTTCTGCACCCCAAACATTTCCAGTGCCCCCTTCTTCAATTTAGACTCAAAATTCGTAACCTGTTCACTATGGAGGTCTCACGACACCCCAAAACGGCAGAACAGTTGCTCCACGAGGCAGTCGTTGATCGTCTTCACCTCCTCGTTTGAAATTGGCACACACCTCCGGCCACTTAGTGAAGTAGTCCACGGCCACCATCAGGTACTTGTTGCCTCGGTTGGACGCTGGGAATAGCCCAGCTCTGTCAACAGCGATTCGGTCGAAATGCGCTCCGACGCTGTACTGCTACACGCGATCCCGGCTCCTAGTCTGGGGACCACGATTCCCCACGCACACGTAACAGAACGACACCACCTTTCAGCGTCTGCTTGGAGACTAAGCCAATAGTAGCGCTGTTGTAGTTTATCGATCGCTCGGTTTGCTCCCAGGTATCCTCCTGAAGTACCGGCGTGCACTTCCTCCTCCAAGACTTCCAGAACCTTACTCCGGGAAAGTACCAACTGTTCTCTCTGCGTCTTCCAATCGGGTGACTTCCATACACGGATCAGCACACCCTCTTTGGTCTTCAGTGTTTCCCATGGGGTCCAATACGACTTGTGTATAGCACTTCTGGTTACGATGTCCTCCCAGGTGGTCATGTCCCTGCCTCTACTTTCCTCAAGGGTGGTTCCAAGACGGTGTCCGCCAGCTGCTCCCTACTCAGACCTGCGCCATCCCAATCGTCAGCAGGCACTGCTTTAAGTACTCTAACAGCTGCCGCACGCTCCTTCTCTTCCACTCTTGTGTATTGACCGCACTCTCCTTGGCAGGATCTATGAGTCATGGCGTCTGCGTTGGCGTGGCTTTTCCCTCTACAATGTTCGGAGGTGAAGTCATTCTCCTGCAGCCTCTGGACCCAAAGAGCTGTCTAGCCTTCCAGATTCCTAAAACTAAGTAGGCAGAATAGGGCGGAGTGGTCATTCCTCAGGTGGAATGGCGCTAACCGTACAGGTACTTGTGGAAGTGCTCCAAGGTCTGCACCACCAACAATAGTTCTCACCGGGTGAAGCAGTACTTCTGCCTTGGACAGCATCTTGCTGTGGTAAGCCCTCGCCTGCTCGTGGCCGTCCTGAACCTGGGATAGGTACCTCCAATGCAATGGTTGCTAGCGTCGGTGTCCACAATAAGGGCACCGCCTGGTTGTGGGAATCGAAAAATTGGAGCACAGCATAGGGTCCTCTTTGGCTGCTGGAGAGCGTCTTCGGCGTCCTTCGTCTGCACATAAGCCCCATGTTTTTTGGTTAGACGGGTGAGGGGCTTGGCGACGCTGGAAAGGCCCTTTATGAAGCGGCGATAATAGCTGCACAGCCCCAGGAAACTAAGCAATTCTCTTTTATCCTTCGCACGAGGCCAATCTCTCACGGCCTGTGTCTTCTCCGGGTCTGTGGCCACTCCGGTTTGTGAGACTATGTAACCCAAGTAGTTGACTTCCTTGCGGAAAATCTGCAGTTTTTCACATTAAGCTTAAGATTTGGCACCTGCAGCCTCTGTAACACCTTGCTCAGGATGTCGATATGGTCTTCGAAGGTTTTGGCGACGATGATGTCGTCCAGATATAGTAGAAGGCATCATAAGTGAATCCTCTCATCACTGACTCCATGAGGCGTTGGAAGGTAGCTAGTACGTTGCAGAGACCAAAGGACATAACTGTGAACGCCCAAAGCCTTTTGGCTGTCGAAGGTGCGGTCTTCTCCTTGTCTCTCGGGTCTAGAACCCCCTGACAGTAATCCGACTTCAGGTCCACGGTCGAGAACCACTGCACACCGGAAGCGTGTCCAGGGTGTCATCAATCCGGGGTAAGGGGAAGCAGTGCTTCCTGGTGACAGCGTTAAGCTTCCTGTAGTCCACGCGAAAGTTTAGCTCGAGGTATTTCTTCACTAAGACTACAGGCTGTCAAACTCTTTAATTACTCCCCTGGATCTCATGTCCTCCAGCATGTCGCGTAAAGCCACCTGATTTCCCAGCGGAACGCATCTAGGTGGTTCCCGAACAGGCCGGGCGTCTGTGGTGTGCATGCGCTGAAACACTTGGTCCGTGAGGCCGTAGTCGATGTTGCCTTGGCTGAAGACGCGCTGGTGTCTTTCCAGGAGTCGAAACTTCTGGAGTTGTACTACAGTCAGGTGCTCGGCCACCCTCTCCAGTTATACTTCCAGCCGGGGCGCCAGGTGTTGTGTCTGCACCGGCTCCTGGGTATAATTGACTGCCGCTACGCTGACAACGAGCATTTACTGAATATGTAGTTGGTGTCTTTTTATTCTGTCTTCCGCTCTCTACAAAGGTGCTCAATGGGGTTCAGATCCGGTGATTGTGCAGGTATTTTTAGTGTGTGTGGAGTATTATATAGCAACAATATACGGACAATATCTGCTGTATGTTTAAGACAACTGTCCTGTTGGAAGTAGTAATTGTCCCCTACGCTGAGGCTTCTCTGCACTACTCTTGAAATTGGTATTAAATACGTCAAGTAGCCAAATATCTCCATATTTCCCTAAATGAATACCAGTTACCCTACACCAGAATCAGCCATGCATCCCCAGATCATAACACCACTAACTCCAGTTTATATGCTGCTTGTAAACCTAGTATTCGGCTTTCTCCACACCCCGATTCAGCCATTCATTACATTATGATGAATTTACTTTCGTCTGAAAATATAACTTCTTCCCGGAATGCACTGTCCTTTTCCGCATATTCTTTTCAAAACATCAGCCTGTTCTTTTTATTTTGTCTGCTGATCTACGGCTTCTTTCTTGGTGCCCTGGAATTCAATCCAGGAAGAGTCATGAGTCATCTATGGTCTTGGAGTTTAGGTGTTCCCCATATTGTTTTTCTATAGACAGATATTTCAGAGGAGACAATATGCAAGTTTTCTTCACCATTTCCATCACCTGCGTTTGTTCTGTAGAAGTTAGTATCTGTGAGCAGCACACTCCTTATTTACTTACTAACATATTGGTTTATGTAAAATGTTTAATAACACTGCAATGTGGAACGATGCGGACTATTTCAGAATATGAGTTTTGCTGTTTATAAAATGCAACAGTCATAATCCTCCGCTCTACAGATATTTTCTTTTCTTTGGGACCCATTTTAACAATCTGAGACTCACGTGTTACTCTAGAACACGACTAGCATACCTACAGCACTGCAGTTTTAAATGAAGGTATTTTGTGGGTCACCAAATAACCATTTTTGTCTGTGGTTACTGTCTTTGCAAGAATGTTTATGTCCCATACAAAATACCACCCCTGAAACACCCATCATGTTATATTTTGTAGAACGCTGTAAATCACCAATACGTTCATATATGACAAAGGTTTCGTTTTTAATGTAAAATTGTTCAAAATAAAACGATTTCTTTAACATTGTGAACTTGGCATAATACTTATGCCCTTGATTGTATATTGAAATTTTGTGGGTTCGTACAATTAAAAGACTGAGTTACAGAAATTAAAAATCTCCTTTATTTTCGTCGAAATACACTGTCCAATTCTCACGTAACAACATTACATCACACAATCTTCCAAGGTCGAGGACAATAACAAACACTTACAGCTGAATACGTTAGCTCTCGTTACAACAGCACTCTTGTTACACAACAACTGCTTCACAACTGACTCATCGCTAGCCATGGCTTCTTTTTATACACAAATTCTGAATTCCAGACTGTTATTGAATTTTCTCTAAAGTGTCAGCAGATAAAACACGAATGTTCTAGAATGTTATCGGTGCCGGCTAGTCTTTCACCTCTGTGATAAACTACCTGTCTCTTGATTATCGGCGCTATCGTTAATTGCTTGTGCAAACTCCTCATTCCCATGAAACTTTATCCGACGACAGTTTTCTTTGTGTGCGCAAGCCGCCTTATTGCAATCGGGTTCGCGACACTGCTCCCTCCTCAAGGCTGGTCGTCCCGAACAGCTCCATCGTAGCGGGCCAGACGATCCAAGTGTACCACCAGCATCTTCCCTCGGGGCACTTTCTGGATGCGGTAGACCACGTCGTTAATCCTCTTCACCACCCGGTACGGTCCTTGCCATAGTTACTGGAGATTCGGGCATCGTCCCTTGGTCCGGGTAGGACGGTACAACCAGACTAGGTCAGCCTGCTGGAACCCTTGGCTTTTGGCTTGCCTGTCGTATCGGGTCTTCATGCGGTCGCTCGCCTTCTGGATGTTCTGACGAGCCATCTCATGCATGTCATGGAGATAGTCCACCAGGTTCTCCACGTACTCGGTTGCTGGCTGTGTTGCGTCCAGGGGGCTTCCAAAAGCCAGATCACAGGGGAGACGTAATCCTCGGCCAAACATTAAGCTGGCTGGCGTCATCGCAGTGGTGTCGTGTGTAGACGAGCGGTAGGCCAGCAAGAACAGTGGCAACTTGACGTCCCAGTCTCGCTGATGGCTGGCCACGACCTTCCTCAGGTGCTCTTCTAAGGTATTGATGTATCTCTCCACCATGCCGTCCGACTGTGGATGTAGGGATGTGTTGCGGGCCTTGTTCAACCCAAGCCTCTCTAGTACCTCCTTCATCAGGTTAGACTCAAAATTACTGCCCTGGTCGCTGTGGAGCTCTAACGGCACCTTAAATCGGCAGAACACTTGCTCAACAAGACAGTCCATGATTGTCTTCGCCTCCCGCTTCGGAATGGCAAACACCTCCGGCCACTTGGTGAAGTAGTCCACAACCACCATCAGGTACTTGTTGCCTCGGTCGGACACTGGGAATGGTCCAGCTATGTCGACGGCGATCCTTTCGAATGGCGCTCCGACGTTGTACAGCTGCATGCGACCCCGGCTCCTAGTCTGGGGGCCGCGACTCGCCGAGCACACATGACATTGACGACACCATCAATCAGCGTCTACTCAGAGCTTCAGCCAGTAGTAGCACTGTCGGAGTTTGTCGATTGTTCGGTTTTCTCCCATGTGTCCTCCTGAAGTACCGGTGTGCACTTCCTCCAAGACTTCCAGGACCTTACTTTGGGGAAGTACCAACTGTTCTCTCTGCCTCTTCCTATCAGGCAATTCCTATACCCGGAAGAGCACGCCCTCTTGTGTCTTTAGTGCGTCCCATTGGGACCAGTACGACTTGTAGGTGGCGCTGCTCAGTGCGATATCCTCCCAGGTTGGTCTCATCCCTGCCTCCACTTCTCTCAAGAGTGGCCCCAAGTCGGCGTCCGCCAGCTGCTTCCTCCTCAGGCCTGCGGTATCCCAGCCAACCGCAGGCACTGCCGTGACCACTCGGAATGCTGCGGCACGCTCCTTCTCTTCCACTCTCGTGCACTGACCACACTCCTCTGCGCAGGGTCTTCGAGACATGGCGTCTGTTTTACCGTGGCTCTTCCCTCTACGATGTTCAGAGGTGAAGTCGCAGTTCTGCAGCCTCTGGACCCAACGTGATATCTGGCCCTCCAGGTTCTTAAAACTCAATAGCCAAGTTAGGGCGAAATGGTCAGTCCTCAGGTGGAATGGCTGACCGTACAGGTACTTGTGGAAGTGCTCCAAGGTCTTTACTATCGCCAGTAACTCTCGCCGCGTGACGCAGTAGTTCTTCTCTGCCTTGGATAGCGTCTCGCTCTAGTAGGCTATCACCCGCTCGTGGCTATCCTGAACTTGCGATAGGATGCCTCCAATGCAATGGTCGCTGGTGTCGATGTCCATAATGAAAGCGCCACCTGGTGGTGGAAATCCCAGAATTGGAGCACTGCACAGTCTTCAGGTGCTGGAAAGTGTCTTCAGCGTCATCCGTCCACACATATGGTCGGTGTTCCTCTGTCAGGCAGGTAAGGGGTTTGGCGATGTTGGAGAACCCCTTTATGAAGCGGCGGTAATAACTGCATAGCCGTCATCCGTCCACACATAAGGTCGGTGTTCCTCTGTCAGGCGGGTAAGTGGTTTGGCGATGTTGGAGAACCCCTTTATGAAGCAGCGGTAATAAATGCACAGCCCAAGGAAACTGCACAACTCTCGCTTATGCTTTGGCCGAGGTCAATCTCTCACAGCCTGGGTTTTCTCCGGGTCTGTGGCCACTCCAGTTGGTGAGACTATGTGGCCCATGTAGTCAACTTCTTTGCGGAAGAGACTGCACATCTTCGCGTTCAGCTTCAAGTTGGTTGCCCGTAACACCTTGCTTAAGTTGTCGAGATGGTTGGTCTTCGAAAGTCTTGCCGACGATGATGATGTCCAAGTATAGCAGGCATGTGTCATATGTGAATCCTCTCATTACTGACTCCATGAGGCGTTGGAACGTAGCTAGCGCGTTGCAGAGGCCAAAGGGCATAACTGTGAACTGCCAAAGCACTTGGCCTGTCGAGAATGCAGTCTTCTCCTTGTCTCTCGGGTCTAGAGCCACCTGCCAGTGACCCGACTTCAGGTCCAGGGTCGAGAACCACAGTGCACCAGCTAGCCTGTCGAGGGTGTCGTCAATCCGGGTTAAGGGGAAGCAATCGTTTCGGGTGATGGCGTTCAACTTCCTGTAGTTCACGCAGAAGCTTAGCTCATCGTTCTTCTTGGTCACCAGGACTACGGGGGATTACCAAGGGCTATCAAACTCTTCAATCACTCCCATGGATTTCATGTCATGTAGCATATCACGTACCGCCGCTTTATTTGCTAGCGGAACGCGTCTAGGTGGTTTATCCGTGCGGCCGTAGTCACTATCGCCTTGGCTGAACACGCGCTGGTATCGCCTCAGTAGTTGTCGAACTTTCTCTAGCTGTTCTGAAATCAGGTGGTCGGCCGCCCTCTCCAGTAAGCCTTCCACCCGGGGCCGCAGGTGATGCGTCGGCACCGTTTCCTGTGTCTTGTCGACAGCTGCCACACTGACCAAGAGCTCACACGTCCCAACTTCCCTTCCGGCCTGGACGTCGTGCTCGGTGTCTGCCAGGTTTAGCAGCCTCACTGGCACCTCCTCTCGCCACGGCAACAATGTCCTGGCTACACAGAGTCCGTGCACAGGTGTCTTCTAGTCCAGCATCATGTACTTCGTCAGCTGGCCTTCCAGTCGCACCGTCACCACCACCTCGCTTCTCGCGTGGACCACCACGTCTTCCTTCAAGATGACCCTGCACACTCCCAGGCGCTCTTCGGGTTGCCGAAGTATCACTTCTTCTCCGTTAAGCCGCAGGACCTTCCTGCCGACGTCGACCGTCGCCTCGTGACTCCTGATGGCATCCAATCCCAGTATCACCTCCTCAGCCACCTTTGCGACGAATACCCATTGACGCACGACACTCCGTCCCAAGGTCAACTTCAGCAGGGCCTCCTTCTCCACAGGCAAGGTGTGACCCAATGCCGTCAGAAGCTGGTATGGTCGGCTCGGCGTTCTTGTCGTTTACGGGTTTACGGCCCTGGATTTACGGTTCCTTTGCGGTTAGAAATAGCGCCAAACACGTCAAATAAAGCAAATGTGTTTCAGCCTGGTTTTGCGGTAGTTATTTTCAAATTCTTAATATTTATTAAATGCCTAACACAGGGATGAGGGAATGTTAAACACCAGGCTTTAATATACTTCTGCTTGCAGGGATTAAAGCTATTGGTTTGTTCGGCTCCAATTATTGCAGCTGATTTATCCACCTCTTCCATGGACGTGTTTCTTTATCTCTTATCTCTATTACATCTTAAATAAACAACTAGATGTTCTAGTGTTCATTTAATACTGTTGCATTATTTTTTTTTGTTTGCCAGACGGGGCCATAACTTGTATTTTTATTAAAGAGATGTCTAAGTTGTAAAGGTTTGCTATTGTACTTAACTTAAAGCTGGCTCTTTGTAATTCGTTGCCTGAGGTAGCCATTATGCCTGATCTTCAACAAATGTTAAGTATATCTACAGGGATTTTAGTTCTAAAATTATTTAAGCTTTTGCTTTTTCTGAGACTTCGTCAATCTGTAAGTTAAAATGAGTGAGTGATAATTGATGAAAGGTACCCTTGTCGTAGTCTCTGATTTATTATAATCTCATCAAGGTTTAATACTGCGCTAAGGTTAACATTTTTAAGTGAAACAGAATTTGCTTTAACTTCAATGCTAAAGCACTTTAAAACCATTTAAAATGTAACATTGGGTGGTGATTAGATAAGATTGAGCTAAATTCTTTTCCTATCATCCATGAGAATACAATAATTTTAAGATAAAATAAGTAACCAGGATGCAAAACATGTAAAGTTTGTTATCGCTGACAGCAATGTTCATTTGTTGATCGCAAAGAGAAAAGTTAAAAATGGAAAACGTGCTTCTGCTGGATAGGGTACTCCAACTTGTTCAATTTCACCCAGCTCTGCATGTTGTGCCTTCCTATTTCGTACGCATTTTAGTTAACCGATAAATTTAATGAAAGCTAATAATGATCTATTTCCAGCGAGCTGTCGAATGTTTCAGAATATTAATGCGAGAAATTACAGGTAACTGTTGAAGTATATCTTATCATTACAGTTACCTGTTACGGTAATAATAATCAGTAGCTTAAGTGGCGCAAGACTTACACATAAATGCAAGGCTTGCGGCTATTATAGCGTGGTTTTTGACGCTACGGCTGCTGGATCAGAGTAAACATTTCTGTAAGACTGGAAAGCACAAAGCGAAAGACGCGTATTTTACGAATACACCTTTCTTATCAACTTAAACTCCCGCATTCATTTATCACAACTAATGTTCATAGATTGCGTTACGGATTGAAAGTTTCCCGTTTGCCTGCGAAACACAATCTGTTACTGCTAAATTCTAATAAATCATTCGCATTCTCGGTTGCAGAATTTTGTCTACGTGACTTAGTAACTTAATCTGACTTCTGAAAGTAACCCTTTTCCAGGTACACCTTGAGCTAATAGTTCTGCTCTCGACTGAATATACTACATTAAGTGAAGTACACCGCTTTGATAATTGCCTTAAAATGGACGTCAGCTGATGTCCTTTTTATCATAAAATGTAACTCTTGCTTCTTCCATTATACAAAGACTAATATACGGAATTTATACTCTGTAACTATTTTCTATCTCCTTTAGTATCTTATAAATTTATTAATCCTACTCCTAAATGATTCCATTAAAACCTACTAGGCGTGCCTAAAAGAAAGTAAAAATGGGCATAGAGATGACGGAATTTTCGAGAGTATTATCAATACTGTCACGAAAGCATTGTTGCGACGAGGCGGCGCGGCGAGGCATTCAAAGAGACGGACAGTGCAGTGCAGAGATAAAAGCTCGCCGAAACTTTGGGGGGACGGAGACGAATTTCTCGAGAGTTCGTCTTTGTTCTCGCGCCATTTTGATTGTTTGAGAACATTCCGGATAGTGAGAAATCTATAAAAGGGGAACCGCCACCCGCCAGAGCAGACAGTTGCTAATTGAACTCACGTGCATGAACAGCTGTGTTGTGGTCGTTGACCTTGCAAGTTGTATTGTGTATGTGACGTAATTCAGTGACAGTGAAGGTTGACAAAGTATGGTTCTACGGAAATAAAGAGTAATTTGTGGTGTTTATAACCTTGACTTTTAATTCTACGAACTCACAAAGTCACAATTGGCTTCAGGAGTGAGATGTACCATCATGGAAACTGCATTAGAAAATATTTTACAGAAAACGCAAGAAATGAAGACAGCTAACGACAACCTCACCACCGAGATGAAAGAAATGAAGACGGCTAACGACAACTTCAACCGTCGAGATGAAAGAAATGAAGACGGCTAACGACAACTTCAACCGTCGAGATGAAAGAAATGAAGACGGCTAACGACAACCTCACCACCGAGATGAAAGAAATGAAGACAGCTAACGACAACTTCAACCGTCGAGATGAAAGAAATGAAGACGGCTAACGACAACTTCACCGCCGAGATGAAAGAAGTGAAGATGGCTAACGGCGCCCTAGCTGCGAAGACGGAAGCTGCAAAGAACTTGGCAGCGACGATGACCGCGAAGATGACCGAATTAACAACGAACACGGAAGCTGCAAAAAACAACCTGGACGCGACGATGGCTGCGATGAAGGCCGAACTATGTGAAATGAAGGCTGCGAACGAGGTCCTCCCCGAAAAATTTGAAGAAGCGTTGGCCGGCGTGAGGGATGACGTCACGGAGCTGGGTAAGCGGATGGTTCAAGTGGACGAGCGCGTCGAAGACCTGACAAGCTGCGTTAATGACCTGGAGGGAAAGCCCGACAGCAACGCCAAGACCCTGAACGCCATTGTAGAGCTCATTATCGGCAGGAGGTTGAAGGACTTGAAGGCCAACGCGCCGGGACGTGACATGACATCTGCCTGCGTCAACCCCCCAAAGTACGACGCCACGTCCATGTTCGAAGTCATCCGCCGCCAATTCAACAGCGTGGCCAAGCACAACAAGTAGTCACCAGAGGAGAAGGCCGCGCAGCTAATTGCCAGGCTCCAGGGACGGGCCGCAGAAGTCCTGAATGCGGCCAAGAGAGCGGCGGCGCCCAAGGACATCTGGGAGGCCCTGAAGAACCGCTTCGGGAACCACCGCTTGGCCGCAGCCTACCTCAAGGACACACCAGCCAGGGGAGACGCTGCAGGAGTACATTCTGGCAATTGTACAGCTGGCCAGCAAAGTTTTGGTCGAACTCCCACCTGAATTCGTATCCTGGGAGGCCGCCTACACCTTCGTTGAAGGATACGAGGCATTGAGATACGTCAGCGCCTAATGCTCGGCGACTACAAAACCGCCCATGAGGCGCTAACGGCAGCATTGAGGATGGAGGCGCCCAAGGTTTCGGCTGCTCAGACGTCGAAATCAAGGAGTATCCGCTACACTGGAGACCGAAGATCGGCCGACTGATCCCAGCGAAGACCAAGTGGCGTGTGTTGGGGTGTGGCCAGCCGGAACACCTAAAGAGAGACTGCCGACACCAGCAGGACGAGTAAGGAAGGACGAGTAAGGCCCGGCGAGGCGAGGGGCACGTCTGCGCCGACATCGCCATTCCCTCGAGTGACACTGCGCGCCGTCAGCCAACGGAGGGATGACAGCATCATCGCGTTCAGTTGGGTGAGAGGGAAGCCGCGCCGCGTGCTCGTAGACATCGGGAAAGCCATGACCGTCATCACACTCGAGATAGCCAGGGGTTTGCCTTCGAGGAATGCAAGCCCACCATACCAGCTTGTGAAGGCATTGGGCGACACCTTGCCTGTGAAGAAGGAGGCCCTGCTGAAGTTGACTTTGGGACGTAGTGCCGTGCGTCAGTGGGTGTTCGTCGCGAAGTTGGCTGAGGAAGTGATACTGGAGCTGGATGACCTCAGGAGCCACGAGGCCACGTTCGACATCGGGAGGAAGGTCCTGCGGCTTAATGGAGAAGAGGTACTACTCCGACAACTCTAAAAACGCCTGGAAATTTGTAGGGTCGTCCTGAGGGAAGACGTGGTTGCTCCCGCGAGAAGCGAGGTTGTGGTGACGGCGTGACTGGAAGGCCAGCGGACGAAGAACTTGATGCTGGACCACAAGACGCCTGTGCACGGACTCAGTGTAGCCAGAACATTGTTGCCGTGCCGAGAGGAGGTGCTGGTGGGGCTGCTCAACCCAACAGACAACTATCATTTCCAGGCCGGGACGGAGTTGGGGACGTGCGAGCCCGTGGTCAGCGTAACACCAATCGACCAGACCAATGAGCCGGTATCAATGCAACACCTGGGGCCCCGGCTGGAAGGCTTACTGGAGAGGGCGGCCGACCACCTGACCGCAGAACAGCTGGACAAAGTTCGACAACTGTTGAGACGATACCAGCGCGACTTCAACCAAGGCGACAGTGACTACCGCCGCACGGGATGAGTTCTCCACCACATCGACACCGGAGGCGCCCGGCCTATTCGGCAACCACCTAGACGCGTTCCGCTAGTGAAACAATCGGCGGTAAGGTACATGCTGGAGGACATGAGATACAGGGAAGTGATTGAAGAGTTTGACAACCCTTGGTGTTCCCCTGTAATCTTGGTGACGAAGAAGAACGGCGTGCTACGCTTCTGCGTGGACTACAGGAAGTTGAACGATGTCACCAGGAAGGACTGATTCCCCTTACCCCGAATTGACGACTCCCTGGAAACGCTTGATGGTGCGCAGTGGTGATCGACCCTGGACCTGAAATCTGATTACTGGCAGGTTGCTCTAGACCCGAGAGTCAAGGAGAAAACCACATTCTCGACAGGCCAACAGCTATGGCAGTTCAGAGCTATGCCTTTTGGCCTCTGCAACGACCCAGCTACCTTCCAACGCCTCATGGAGTCAGTGATAATGGGATTGACTTATGACGCCTGCCTGCTCTACGTATACGGCATCATCATCGTCGGTAAGACCTTCGAAGGCCATCTCGAAAACCTGAGCAAAGTGCTACAGAGACTGCAGGCGACAAACCTGAAGCTAAATGCGAAGAAGTGCCAGCTCTTGCGCAAGGAAGTCAACAACTTGGTCCACATAGTCTCTTCAACTGGTGTGGCCACAGACCCGTAGAAGGCACAGGCCGTGAGAGATTGGCCTCGGCGAAAGGATAAGAGAGAATTGTGCATTTTCTGGGGCTGTGCAGTTATTACCGCCGTTTCACAACGGGCTTCTCCAACATCGCCAAGCCCCTCACCCGCCTGAGAGAAGAACATGGCCTAATCTGTGGAAGGAGGACGCCGAAGGCTCTTTCCAGCACCTGAAGAAGACACTTTGTGGTGCTCCTATTTTGGGATTCCCATAACCAGGCGGCGCCTTCATTGTGGACACCGATGCCAGCGGCCATTGAATTGGAGGAGTCCTACCCCAAGTCCAGAACGGCCACGAGCGGGATAGCTTACTACAGCAAGACGCTGTCCAAGGCAGAGAAAAATTACTGTTTTACCCGGCGAGAACTAATGGAGGTAGTGAAGACCTTGGAGCACTTACACAAGTACCTGTAGGGTCAGCCATTCCACCTGAGAACTGACCACTCCGCCCTCACCTGGCTACTTAGCTTTAGGAACCTGGAAGGCCAGAGAGCCCATTGGGTTGAGAGGCTGCAGGGGTACGACTTCACCTCTGAACGTCGTAGAGGGAAGAGCCAGGGCAACGCAGACGCCATGTCATGAAGGGTCTGCCCGGAAGAGTGCGGCCAATGCACAAGAGTGGAAGAGAAGGAGCGTGCCGCAACTGTCAGAGTGGTCTGTTACTTTTATTAAACTTTTGCATAACTTCTACCACCTAATCGTAAAATAAATAAACAGATTTTGTAATGTAGGCAGAGACAAAACGATATTAAAAACCATGTCCTTTGTAGATTAAGTTATTCCCAACCAAAATTAATCTTTAATCAATGTGATATATTAGCATCGGAAGTAAATAATCCACTAAAGATACCTGTTGATTACGAAGCCATTATGGATACAGAAGAAACCGAACATGAAGTTGGTATAAAATCAGACACATCATCAAAATTCCCTATAAATGTTTACAATGGCATTGAAAATGCAATGCAACTTAGTAGACTGGAGAAAACAAAAATCTTATTAGTAGCATTACGACATGTGATAAGGAAACTACACGAGAAAGGGGAATCAATTGTTTTTCCGTTACCTGATGCCATTGACAGAATGCAATTAAGGGTTCATAATATCACAACAGATCCGGAGGAATTATAAAATCTGTTACATATAGTCTTCAGTAGAAGCAATGAAGTCTTGGGCCTTGAAGAAATGTATAGCCATTTTGTTAAATGTTATGGTAAAATAACAGTTGATCATAGTCAACCTTGGCCACATTGCTATGCCCACATTAGACATGATGGTCCCACTTATTCCAAAATTATTCAATCCAAGACTCTTATATCCATCACCCCTATTATCCCGAAAATATCAGATCCAAGTACCAGCACTCCCTTCGAAAGTAAACAATTTTCCCTTAAAACAAATTCCTCTAAATTCCAACCCTCTAATTTAAAACCCTTGTTAAAGGCGCTACTAATGAATCCCACAAGAAAATTAATTCTACATCAGGAACATTCAGCACCAAAAAGAAAAGTAAATCTTTTAAAACATCAGCACAGTCTCGAAATTCGAACAGTCTATATCAAAGTTCATCCTCCAGCAGATTAGTGGGACAAAATATGACAAATATGATTCAGCAATACTATCAATCAGCAGAAGTGCAGTATGTAGCACATAGTAAATATGATCAATTTAAATAAATCTATTCACTGCCATGAATCCTGAACGTTATAACTACTGTAAAAATTTAAGAATTTCTCAAATTAATGCCCAAAGAAACAAATTGGTAACGGCAGAGATAAGAAATTTGATTAAGGAATTAAATCTTGATATTATTTGCATTCAAGAACCCTATATATTAAATGGAACATTAGTTTATTTGCCTGCAATGGCTAGGGTAATAACTGGGGATATTAAACCCATGGCTGCAATTGTTACTGTTAATTCCAATCTTCAAGTCGTGAGTATTACACAATTTTCCTATTCGCATACCAACTGTGTGGAAATCTCACATGAAAATGGTAAATTGATTTTAGCTAATTACTATTTTCAATGGAGTGAAGAAATAGAGCCATATATGAATAGAGTCAGGAGTATACAAAATTATTTTCGGCATCATGAAATAATTCATACTATGGATTCTAATGCAAAATCATTATGGTGGTATAATGAATATAAGGATGCAAGTGGTGAGAAGATGGAAGATGTTATTTCAGAATTAAATTTGCATGTGGTAAATAAAGGTAATAATCCACCAACATTTGAAAATCGTCAAGGGGCTTCATCTAACATCGATTTGACACTCTACAATAGTAAAAGTTTAAAAAATATTTACGGATGGAAAGTAGGACAGGATATGACTTCCAGCGATCATAGAATGATCTATTTTACTATACCATAAGTACTAACTCACAATTTGCCTGTCAAGATAAAAGTGGATAAAGAAATTTTTCCCAAGCTAATTGGAACCAAGTGAAGGAGGTTTTCAATTCTTCAAATAGAAGTTTTGGTGTTTCTGAACTAAATAATCTGATTTATGATATTGATTATGCTATTAAGCAATCAGTACCTCATTCAAGAATAAAGTAGTTTTCAGACAATATCTGGAATGATGCCTTGGAAACTTCAAGGGGAAGTATGAAGAAACTTAGAAAAATGTATCAAAGATCCGTGATTGAATCAGACAAACAAGCAAACCTAAACCGCTATAGAAATTCCAAATTTAAATTTAAACAATTAATGTTAGACACTAAAAAAAGTCCTGGATCACATTTGTGGAAACCCATTTAGATAATAACACTTAGGGAATTCCTTACAAAATCATTATGGACAAGATTAAGAAACCTGAAATTTTGAGTACTTTAGAAAAATATGATGGTAGTATGACCTCAAATTGGGAGGAAACCACGAAATTACTTTTGGATACTCTCTTACCTGATGACGACATATCCTCGGATAATTTCCAAAACAAATTATGTCGACTTAATATGAAATTTGATTATAATAAATTCAATTTAATATATCGTTTTGATATATCAGAAGTAAAAGTTATCTTAAAAAATTTAAAGAAGAAGTCCTGCGGTCAGTATAATATACCTAATGAAGTATGACCTTCCATGATACGTTAATACCCCAACTTACCAGTATTTTTGACGACTGTCTGTGGAGAGGTTATTTTCCAGATTGTTGGAAAGAGGCTAGGGTTATTATCCCCAAGAAAGGTTCTGATAAAGATCCCATGAAACCAAAGTCATATAGACCAATCTGCCTGTTAAACTCAATGGGTAAGATTTTTGAACACCTAATTAATAAGAGGATAATAGAATATAGGACTACGATAGGACTAAATAATAGGCAGTATGGCTTTAGAAAAGGACGCTATCATTGATATCATCGATTCTGTGACTCGCTGTACAAATGAGTATATAATTGGATTATGAATTGATATTTCAGGAGCCTTTGACAATCTATGGTGGCCTTTCTTCTTTGAAAGGCTAAGAAAACTTAATTATCCATATCCCCTATATAGATTACTCTTGAGTTATTGTGACAACAGGAAAGTTTATATTCAAGGCATCAACCAGAAGATGTACAAAAGTATCAGCAAAGGTTGTCCACGTTCTGGGATATTGTGATGGAAGCCTTGTTATAAATTTTTGAAAATGATAAAAATATAGTTAATATAAGATCATATGCGCACGGTGTGATTTTTCTGATAGCAGGCGATTCCAGATTACAACTAGAAACTAAGGCAAATTCTATAACATCTAAATTATCCAATTGGTGTAATGAGACCAAACTGCAAATTACTCCCCGGAAGTCATCATACATTTTATTTAAAGGAAAATTAAAACGACATCAGATTATCAAGTACAATAATGAAAAAATTAAACGTTGTAGAGAAATAAGATATCTAGGTGTTATGTTGGATGAAAAATTAAACTTCATAAATCATGTAGAGTATGTTAGAATGAAGGCTGAAAAAGTTATGAATAAATTAGCCACAAGTGTAAATATAAAATTTAAAATATCCTTAAATAACATTATAACCTATAATTATACTATTTTTGGATCAATTTTTACATATACCGCAGCCACCTGGGTTCAAAAATTGTATAATTTGAATATTAGAAACAAATTAAGAAGTACACAGAGGAAGATCCTGCTCCGCCATACGGGTGCTCTTTGCATGACATCTACAGTAGCACTCCTTGTAACGACAGCAATATGACCCATCGATCTTCAAATTAGATTGAGAGGTGCAATGTTCTGGTTGAAGAAAAATAACTTTGATAAACTAAATAGTATAGTTGGAAAGGTGTATAATACCAGTCAAGATATCAAGAAACATCTGTTGAATGATTGGCAGAATGAATGGGACAGTATAAATGAAGTTAGAAGAACTCATGAATTCTTTCCATTTATAACCGAACGCTTGATATTTAAACATGTAAAACCCACAAAAGGTCTAATTCATTTTTTGACTGGGCATGGACCTTAAAGTACATATTATAAAGTGAAGAAGTTAAACAATTCCATCTGTAATATATGTAGTAAGGTAGATAATCCAGAACATGTTTTATTTGAATGCGTTAAGTATGATCATCTAATTACTGAAGAAAGAACTATATTAAGAAGATTTAATTTATGGAACACAATAAGAACCTCAGAGCTATATGATACCTTGGCCAAATTAGCAAATATCATCAGCGAATTAGCTTGGAAATCAATTCTACCCAAATGTACACCTGTTCAAGAAATTCAGCCACCAATTGAGTTAAGAAGATCTGAAAGACGTATCAATCCATGTAATGAAGAAAATATTGTTATTTAAGAAGATATTGATATTAATGATTAGAAAAATATAAATAGAAGAAGAGGTTATTGTGTTTCCATTGGTCGACGAGATTAGGGCAACAGGAGAACTAGAGCCGTAGCAGAAACCCTAGGGGATGTGGAGAGGATGAGGGTGGTGCAATTCCCGTCCCGCATCTACCAGTTCTGAAGAGGATGCATTGAGTTCCTGCAGGTAAACCAGGTACCTGCTTCAAGGTGCCGGCCCTCATAGCCATGGTCGTTAGAACGTATGTCTAGCGTTCCACCGCGTAGAGGGTCGCGGCATGGGTGTTTATTTGTATAGTGTATGTGTGTGAAACTACAGAAAACAGATAGGTAATTAAATGGAAACAATAAAAACCGGTTAAATAAGGAAAAGAAAAATATATATCTATATACATAGATATATATTTTAAAAAAAGCCGTTGGTGGAACTGATCCAGTAATGTCCAAAAAACTGTACAACGAGGAGGTGACCGCAGGAGTGAAAGTGTTTTAGTGCTCAGTGTAATATAGTATCCTGTGAAATATTTAGGGGATTACCCTACCCTCAAATTAAATATATTTTGAATAGTGTCAATGATATATGGTGTTTAAAGCGAATTAAGAAGTTTATTTGTGGTTTAGTTTGGGGAGGGATTTTTCCTCCCCGGAGTAAGATGATGAGAGAAGTGTTGTAAGTGATAATGTGGTGTAGTTATGGATGACGAAAGTTTTTAGGATGGTTGTTGCGTAGTGAAGGATATTGGTGAACTTAGTTATGGATTATTATTATGGATAATATGAGTGAAAGGGGAAGGAGGATTTGAATGGATTATTTTAATAAGTGGATATTTAGAAAAATGGATTTAAGGAGTTGATTTGATAAATTCTTTAGTTATGTTATGTATTATAAATTTGGTTTAAATTGAGGATAGTTAAATTTTGAGATTTTGTGTTTTGAGAAATTATAGAATAGAATTTTTTATATCAATTTTTTAAAGATTTAGGAGATTTAATAGTTGAAATATGTTTTATTATAATGTTCAATTGATATTTTTGTGTTAATAAGGTAAATAAATTAAAATTACAAATAAATTAAATTGAATTGTTTGGTTTGGTTGTTGAAGTTGTTTATTGTAATGGTTTCATTTTGAATTAATATGAAGCTTTTTTGAATGTATGATTATTGTTCGTTTAATATTTTTAATTGTATTGATAATTTTTTAAGGTTATTATATATGCATTTTTTTAACTGTTAAGATTTGAAATTTATATTTTTAATTTGATATAAAGTAGATGTGAGGAAAAAATTATTGATTTGTGTAGAAGTATGAATAATAATTGAATTTATGTTTGTTTGTATAAATTGATATGATGCATTTTAATTTGTTTAATTTATTTTAAAAATTTGGAGAAGTTTTAAATTTGTAAATTTTGTGATTTTTGTAATGTAAATTTTATGAATTATTCTTATATAAGTTTTTGGTTAAATTTTTTTAAAATTCTTTTAAAAAGGTTTTTATTAGTTAAAAAGTTAAACTGATAAGTTTTAAATGTACTGGTTACCAGTACATTAAGTGTCGATTTCCGGTATTGTAGTTTATTTTGCAATTGTAGCTGGTTGCGTTATTTGTATACTGGATTCCAGTAAATTTTTATTAGTTAAATTGTAAATTTTTAAATTGGTAACTTTTGTATTTATTTTAATTTGTTTTTTAGTTTATTGATTTTCTTTTATTATCTGAAAAATTATTGTTTAAATTGTATTTTTTGTATTTTAATTGCAGTTAATAAATTAGAATTTGGAAATCATGTCCCGGTATAAGAAATTAGGTACCGGGATTAGATATTCAGATTTTATTTATTTATTTACTTGTCAGAGTGGTCACGGCAGTGCCTGCGGACGGCTGGGATAGCGCAGGCCTGAGGAGGTAGCAGCTGGCGGAGCTAGACTTGGGCCACTTTTGAGGCAAGTGGCAGCAGTGACGAGATCGACCTGAAAGGACATCGGATCCAGAAGCGCTGTGTACAAGTCGTACTGGGCCCAATGGGAATCGTTGAAGACCAAAGACGATGTGCTGTTCCGGGTATGAGAATCACCCGATGGAAAGACGCAGAGGGAACAGTTGGTTCTTCCCCAAAATAAGGTCCCGGAAGTCTTGGAGGAAGTGCTGCCGGTACTTCAGGAGGACACCTGGGAGCGAACCGAACGATTGACAAACTACGGCAGCGCTACTACTGGATGAGGCTCCGAGCAGACACTGAGAGATGGTGCCGCCAATGTCACGTGTGCGCGGCGAGTCGCGGGCCCCAAACTAGGAGCCGGGGTCACATGCAGCAGTACAACGTCAGAGCGCCATTCGAATGGATCCGACATAGCTGGACCATTCCCAGTGTCCGACCAAGGCAATAAGTACCTTATGGTGGTCGAGGACTACTTCACCAAGTGACCGGAGGTGTATGTAATCTCGAACCAGGAGGTGAAGACAATCACAGACTGCCTCGTGGAGCAAGTGTTCTGCCGATTTTGGGTGCCGCTAGAGCTCCACAGCGACCAGGGCACCAATTTTGAGTCCAACCTAATGAAGGAGGATCTGGAAAGACTTGGAGTGAATAGGAACCGCACAACAGCTCTTCACCCGCAGTCGGACGGCATGGTCGAGAGGTACATCAAGATCCTGGAAGAACATCTGAGGAGGGTCGTGGCCAGCCATCAGCGAGACTGGGACGTCAAAGTGCCACTGTTCCTGCTGGCCTACCGCTCGTCGACACACGATATCACTGGGATGACGCCAGCCAGCTTAATATTCGGCCGAGCGTTACGCCTCCCTTGTGACCTTGCATTTGGGAGCCCCCTCGGAAGCGAAACAGCCAGCAACCGAGTATGTGTAGAACCTGGTGGGCCGTCTCCACGACATGCATGAGATGGATCGTCAGAACATCCAGAAGGCGAGCGACCGCAGGAAGACCGATACGACGAGCAGGCCAACAGCCAAGGGTTCCAGCAAGGTGACTTGGTCTGGTTGTACCCCCCTACCCGGACCAAGGGACACTGCCCGAAGCTTCGGCAGCCATGGCAAAGACCGTACCGGGTGGTGAAGAGGATTAACGTCGTGGTCTGCCGCATCCAGAAGGTGCCTCCAGGAAAGATGTTGGAGGTACATCTAGATCGTCCGGCCCACTATGATGGTGCTGTTCGGGACGACCAGTTTTGAGGAGGGAGCAGTGTTATCCAATCGGTAAACTTGCGGTCGGCTGTGGGAGGGGATGGCCAGTGGAGGGGTGCGTGTGGCATCCACCACAACCTCGCCGGACAGCTGGGACCTGCGGAGGTATGACAGCGTGGAGAGGAGGGAAACCACAGGGGTGGCTGAATCTTCATTTCCCCCTCCTCCTACCGCCTGAAAGAACGCGAAGTGTCCGGAATATCTTTCCTCTCCATGGTAAAGAATTCTCTAGAACCAGTTAGCCACCTATAAATAGAAGCACGATGCGACCAAGAGTCAGTTCTTGGCGAGCAGCCCTGAAGAGCGCCGTGCTAGTGAACGGACTGGAAGACCGCTTACGTGTATCAGAGGAGTTGTACGTAATTGCGAGTGTGGAGTGGACCTGTGACAGACGAACTGGTGGATTGTAATTGTGTGCGCTACGTAATTCTGTGTAATCGGCAAGTGTTCCAACTGTAATTCGGTGGAAATACAGAACATTTTGAGTTTGTGCAACTGCACTTTTAATTTCACGAACCCACAAAGTTACATTATTGATGATGTCAATTGTTAACATTCATATCAGATGAAAATCACTACCACTGGGATGCAGGAATTTACTCCAGTAAGATTTCTTTTACATGTTTGTAAATATATATATATATACATATATATATATATATATATATATATATATATATATATATATATATATATCTTAGTCTGTGTACCCTAGCTAATTAAGTGCAGGCCTTACAATTTTAAGTGTTAACCTGAATAGAGTCCCAGAGTGGCAATTTTATGATTGAGTAAAACAACAGCTTCGTGTCAGTAGATTTACAAACATGTAAAAGAAATCTTACTGGAGGGAGCAGTGTTATCCAATCGGTAAACTTGCGGTCGGCTGTGGGAGGGGATGGCCAGTGGAGGGGTGCGTGTGGCATCCACCACACCCTCGCCGGACAGCTGGGACCTGCGGAGGTATGACAGCCACTCGTATATATATATATATATATATATATGAAAAAAGTTGAGATTTTTCTCATGCTTAGGTTTTTCTACATGTATCTCCAGGAATCGTATGGAGACTTCCGGTGCTATTTCCAACATCGAAAATGGAACTGCAGAACAATACATCTTAATCATTTGTGTAACATTTTACAGAAATGCCATTATAAAAGTAGCTACAAGAATTCTTTTCACGATGCGGTAATAGCTGTAATTCTGTTTGAAAGGACGGGAAGGCTTCCTGAAAAGCTGTGCTTTATTATTTGTTCTTAGTCGACAATGGGATATTTAGTGTTTTGATTACAAAAATATGATTACACTGGCTTTAGCTTTTTATAAATTTTTGTTCTGTGCTTTGTATCTTTCTGCCACATCGTGACATCATTTTAAGTGATATTAAGATTGCTGTGATGAACTTTTGAATTCCTTATCTTTCCAACAATCGTTTCTATTAAGAAGACACATCTGTGCAAATCGGCCCAAAACTTACAACAATCCCAAATTTAGTTTTTTGTCTTAAAATTAAGTAGAAATACTTCGATAGTATAACATTTTTTTCTCTGGCGGCATTACAGTAAACATCACATGACTATTTAAATAAACCTACACCTATATCGTAGGTGCTATTACGTAATTTTAACCTCAGATTTCTCAGATTCCATATTTTCTATATTTTTCTAACTTAAAAATATTCCAGAGGATGCTGTTTTCTATTAATCTGTATGAAATTATAAACGTGCCTGTAAGGGCAACTGCATATTAAGTGTACCTATTTACATTTGTTGTGTTTTTGTTATTTGTATTGAAAAGGATTATAATGCTTGCTTCTTACTGAAAACGCTTAGGAAAATAAAAATTGTTAAATAGGTGTTATATGACCTTGATATGACGAACACAAATATTTTACATAGGTTAAAATGGGTGCAGTAACTTACACCCTCAGCATTAATTTTTAAAATTACAACATGTAAGGATTTCATGAAAATCACCTGTTAATTCCTCAGAAACTATTCTGGGTAAAAAGCTGAAACTTAGTATTACTCCATTGTTGATCGATCACAAAAATAAATTGTATAAATTTCGAACAAATCTAACAAAAGCTTCAGATATTTCAATTTGCACCCTTAAGCCCCTCCCCCAAAACCCATGTTTTTGTTTTTTGACATTGTTAATTACTTCACATGTTTCTGCACATTATGGTTCTTACTTAGGGAAGCGGATTCATTTTAATTATACGACAGTATCTGTTATTTTAACTTGCTGTGGAGCCATTTACGAAATTTGGAATAAATGTAGAACTATTTCGCCTAGGAAACCGCAAAATAGTATGTGATTAGCGAATTTGTTATAAAATATATTGCGATGGTTGCCATTGTGTTATTTGTATGGACGTTATTAATTTAAGTTCGTTGTTCAATGGTTTGATAGATGCGCATCGGAAATATAAAACTTCTTTAGTCAGAAGCTATTTTTATAAAACTTTTTCGCCATTTTCTCAGAAACTACTGGAGATAAAAGCATGAAACTTTCACAGATTGTCATTAAAGTTGTAGATCTACGAAAACGAGTGTTTTGCTTTGTGAGAAGATCGTTAAGGCTGATTTTCTATTAAAAATCAGGGCAAAATAATGAAAAGGTGAAAATTATAAATAATTTTGACGTATATTTTAATTTTTAACATTAGTAAGCAGGCCGTACCATCTCACCTTAAAAGTTATTTTCGTGTGTATTGAACTTCTATAAATATGTTAAATCATCATATTTTGTATTAATACAGATTTTGTATATTCTTGATAAATTAAAGTAAATTAAATAACTCCGATATCTTTAGCAAATTAAATGTTCAGTTTGGGGTAAAATAAATGACAACTTGTTACTTTTTAGGGACCACATTACTAAGTATAGTGCTATAGTACATTCTAAGAGCCAGTTTATTAAAATTGTTTATTTCTAAGTTTTTAGTGCTTATTTGAGTGCCCATTTTGCCCATTTTAGTGCCTTTTTG
This sequence comes from Mantis religiosa, assembly GCA_030765055.1. Taxonomy (NCBI): domain Eukaryota; kingdom Metazoa; phylum Arthropoda; class Insecta; order Mantodea; family Mantidae; genus Mantis; species Mantis religiosa. Next base: position 154,179,350 of record CM060947.1, read on the forward strand.
CCTGCCTATTTAACACATTTTAGTGCCTATAAATCCGCTTCTTATTCATGATGTAAAGCATCTCTGGATTTTTAAAAAGTATGTAAGTCTGTTTATTTCGGGAGACAGTCTTTGTAGATGCTAAAGCATTATCCGCAGAAACCAATGGGGTAACCCTTTTATTCATTCGTAATGGCAACTAAAAATGTAACGAATTCCTCGATCTCCAGGTTCTTCTGTAGACTAGACTCCAGTCTGTCTTTGGCAAAGCCACCTAACTATTTCCTCAAGGAAGTAAAAGAGTCCCATTGTTTTTCCTTTCACAGACCTTGTTATTTTAATTATTTAATAGGTGCAGTCATCTCGTGCATGTCATGGAGGTGGTCCACCAGGTTCTCCACATACTCGGTTGCTGGCTGTTTCACTTCCGGAGGGCTTCCAAAAGCCAGATCACAGGGGAGGCGTAACTCTCGGCCGAACATTAAGCTGGCTGGCATCATCCCAATTGTGTCGTGTGTAGACAAGCGGTAGGCCAGCAGGAACAGTGGCACCTTGACGTCCCAGACATGCTGATGGCTGGCTACGACCTTCCTCTAAGGTCTTGATGTATCTTTCGACCATGCCATCCGACTGGGGATGTAAAGGCATCGTGCGGGTCTTGTTCAACCCAAGCCTTTGCAGTTAGACTCAAAATTGGTACCCTGGTTACTGTGCAGCTCTAAGGACACCCAAAATTGGCAGAACACTTGCTTCATGCGGCAGTCTGTGATTGTCTTTGCCTCTTGATTAAGGATGGCATACACCTCCGGCCACTTGGTGAAGCAGTCCACGACTACCATCAGGTACTTGTTGCCTATGTTGGACACTGGGAACGGTCCAGCTAGGTCAACGGCGATCCGTTCGAATGGCGCTCCGATGAGAAACTGCTGCATGCGATCCCGGCTTCAATTCTGGGGGCCGCGACTCGCCGCGCAAACGTGACACTGACACCACCATCTCTCAGCATCTGCTCGGAGCCTCAGCCAGTAGTAGCGCTGTCGTAGTTTGTCAATCGTTCGGTTCGCTCCGAGGTGTCCTCCTGAAGTAGTGGCGTGCACTTCCTCCAAGACTTCCGGGACCTTACTTCCGGGAAGTACCAGCTAATTAGCCTTACTATCGGGTGATTCCCATGCCCGGAACAGCACGCCCTCTCTGGTCTTCAACGAGACCTATTGGGCCCAGTAAGACTTGTAGGTGGCGCTCCTCGGTGCGATGCCCTCCCAGGTTGGTCTTGTCCCTGCCTCCACTTCTCTCAAGAGTGGCCCCAAGTCTGCGTCCGGCAGCTGGCCCCTCCTCAGGCCTGCGCTATCCCAGCCATCCACAGACACTGCCGTGACCACTCGGACTGCTGCGGCACGCTCCATCTCTTCCACTTGTGAGCAATTGCCGCATTCTTCTGGACAGGATCTTCGAAAGATAGCGTCTGCGTTACCGTGGCTCTTGCCTCCGCGATGTTCCGAGGTGAAGTCGTACTCCTGCAGCCTCTGGACACAACGTGCTGTCTGGCCTTCCAGGTTCTTAGAGCTCAATGGCCTGGTTAGGGCGGAATGGTCAGTCCTCAGGTGGAATGGTTGACCGTACAGGTACTTGTGGAAATGCTCCAAGGCCTTTACTACCGCTAATAATTCTCGCCGGGTGACGCAGCAGTTCTTCTCTGCCTTGGATAGCGTCTTGCTGTAGTAGGCTATCACTCGCTCGTGGCCGTCCTGGACTTGGGATACGACGCCTCCAATACAGTGGCCGCTGCCGTCGGTGTCTTCAATGAAGGCGCCACCTGCTTGTGGAAATCCCAAAATTGGAGCACAGCACTGGTTCTTCTTCAAGTGCTGGAAAGCGTCTTCGATGTCGTTCGTCCACATATAAGGTCGGTGTTCCTCTGTCATTCAGGTGAGGGGCTAGGCGATGTTGGAGAACCCCTTTATGAAGCGTCGGTAATGGCTGCACAGCCCCAGGAAACTGCGCAACTTTTTCTTATCCTTTGGGCAAGGCCAATCTCTCACAGCCTATGTCTTCTCCGGGTCTGTGGCCCCTCCGGTTGCTGAGATTATGTGGCCCAAGTAGTTGACTTACTTGCGGAAGAGCATCTTCGCGTTCAGCTTCAATTTGGTCGCCTACAGTCTCTGTAGCACCTTACTCAGATTCTCGAGATGGTCTTCAAAAGTCTTACCGACAACGACGATGTCGTCCAGGTATACCAGGCAGTCCTCTCATCACTGAGTCCATGAGGCGTTGGAAGGCAGCTGGTGCATTGTAGATTCCAAAGGGCATAACTGTGAACTGCCAGAGCCCTTGGCCTGTCAAGAACGCGGTCTTCTCCTTCTTTCCTGTGGTCTTTGGCTACCTGCCAATAGCCGGACTTCAGGTCCAGAGTCGAGAACCACTGTGCACCAACTAGCGTGTCCTGGATATCTTCATTCCGGGATAAGGGGAAACTGTCCTTCCGGGTTACAGCGTTCAGCTTCCTGTAGGCAACGCAGAAGCGTAGCTCGCCTTTCTTCTTCTTCAGCAAGACTACAGGGGAACACCAAGGGCTGTCAGACTCTTCAATCACTCCCTTGGATCTCATGTCATCCAGCATGTCTCGTACCGCCCCTTTCTTCGCCAGCGTTACGCGTCTAGGTGGTTGCCGAATAGGCCGAGCGTCCCCGCTGTCTATGCGGTGAAACACTTTGTCCGTGTGGCCGTAGCCACTGTTGTGTTGGCTGAAGATGCGCTGGTATCGTCTCAGCAGTTGTTGAACTTTCTCCAGCTGCACTGCGGTCAGGTGGTCGGCCGCCCTCTCCAGTAGGCCTTCTAGCCGGCGCACCAGATGTTGCGTCGGCAATGGCTCCTGTGTCTTGTCAATTGATTTTACGCTTACTATGGGCTCGCACGTTCCCAACTCCGTCCCGTACTGGGCGTCGTGATCGGTGTTAGTTGGATTTAGCAGTCTCACTGGCACCTCCACTCGGCATAGCAGCAATGCCCTGGCTACACATAGTCCGTGTACAGGTGTCTTCTGCTCCAGCATAATGTTCCTGGTTCTCTGGCCTTCCAGTCGCGCCGTCACCAGCACCTCGCTCCTCGCGGGGCAACCACGACTTCCTTCAAGATGACCCTGCAGATTCCAAGGCGCTCTTTTGATTGACGGAGTATAACCTCTTCTCCGTTGGGCCGCAGGACCTTCCTGCCGACGTCGAACGTCGCCTCGTGACCCCTGAGGGCATTCAGTCCCAGAATCACATCCTCAGCCACCTTCGCGACGAACACCCATACACGCAAGGCACTCCGTCCCAAGGTCAGCTTCAGCAGAGCCTCGTTCTCCACAGGCAAGGTGTCTCCCGATGCCGTCATCAGCTGGTATTGTCGGCTCGGCTTCCTGGATGGCAAACCCTTGGCTGTGTCGGGTATGATGATGGTCACGGCTGCCCCGGTGTCCACAAGCACACGGCACGGCTTCCCTCTCACCCAACCACCCGCGATGAGGCTGTCATCCATCCGCCGGCTGACGGCGCGCAGTGTCACTCGAGGGGATGGTGATGATGGCTCCGAAGTGACCCTCGCCATGGCGGCCCTCACTCGTTTCCCGGCTGCTCTCCCTGGTGTGGGCAGTATCTCTCCAGGTGTCCCGGCTATCCACATCACCAACACAGGCCACTAGGTCTTCGCCGGCGTCCCTCGGCTGGTCTTCTGTCTCCGGTGTAGCGGACACTCGTCGTTCTCGTCGTCGGGGTAGCCGTCACCTCGGCCGTCTCTATCCGCAATGCTGTCATCAGCGCCTAGTGGATGGTTGTGTAGTCGCCGATCATTAGGCGAAGACGTATCTCGGTGTCTCGTACCCCGCCGACAAAGGCGTAGACGGCTTCCCGGGATACTAACTCCGGTGGAAGGTCAACCAAAGCCTTGCTTGACAGCTGCTCAGTCGTCAAGGCGAACTCCTGCAGCGTCACCCCTGGCTGTTGCGACCTTGTGTTCAGCTGACTGCAGTAGGCTGCGGCTAGGCGGTGGTTCCCGAAACGGTTCTCCAGGGCCTCCCAGATGTCCTTGGGAGCCGCCGCTGACTGGACCGCGTTTAGGACTTCCGCGGCCCGTCCCTGGAGGCTGGCTTTTAGCTGTTTGGCCAATTCCTCTGGTGACCACTTGTTATGCCTGGCCATCTTGTCGACCTGGCTGCGAAAGACCTCGAACGTTGACGCGCAGTCGTATTTGGGATGTTTGACGCGCGCAGATGTGTCGCGTCCCGGTGCGTCGTCCTTCATATCCTTTAACCTCCTGCCTACGACGACCTCCACCATGGCATTCAGGGCCTTAACGCTGCTGTCGGCCTTTCCTTCCTGCTCATTAACGCGGCTCGCCAGGTCTTCGATGCACTCGTCCACTTGACCCATCTGCTTGCCTAGCTTGGTGACGTCATCCCTCACTCCGGTCAAATGCTCGTCATACTTTGCGGCGAGGGCCTCGTTTGCCGCTTTCATCTCCGTAATCAACTCGCCAAGAACTGACTCTTGCTGGAATCGTGCTTCTATTTATAGCTGGCTAAATGGTTCTACAGAATTCTTCACCATGGAGAGGAAAGATATTCCGGACACTTCGCGTTCTTTAGGCGGCAGGAGGAGGGAGAAACGAAGATTCAGCCACCCCTGTGGTTTCCCCTCTCTCTACCCTGTCACGCCTGCGCAGGTGCCAGCTGACCGGTGAGGGTGCGGCCGATGCCACACGCACCCCCTCCACCGGCCATCCCCTCCCGCAGCCGACCGCAAGTTTGCCGATTGGGTAACAATAATTTAATAATCCCTCCCCAAAGTATTACTATTAGCTCAAGAAATAAGCCTTTAGACCAGCACAAAAGTAGCATGTTACTCCATTGAGACTGCCAAAAGAGCGCTCGTAACAAAATTGTGAAATCCAGTACACTGAGTTTGCAAAGATATACGTATAAGTTTGAAATAAATAATATTATAATTAAAATAATATGCATTAGACGGGCATGTTTAACGATTCAGACATGCTTGAAGCTAAATCGCAATATAAAGTCGTTTCATGTGATGAAGAAAGTTTTCACAGTCGGCAAATTTGTGCTTTACTTTGGAAAACTGATAACATTCAGCTTATCAACTTTGGGCTCTCCTGAAATACTAATTTGTGGTCGGCATAATGTTGCTACAGGGGCTGAGTTTTACAAGGTTTATGAAACTAGGATAATAAAGTATTAATACAAACATGTGTGATTCAACTTGCCTGTTTCACACAAGGCTGACAAAAAATTACTTTCCCAAATGTGCTGAACGATGGATCGCCATTTATCTACTGTACACTTCTGTAGATTCTCTCTTTTGGCATATTTGCGTGAGAAACTGATATATGTGTGCACTTGAAACACTGCTTACAGAATGGGCATAAAGAGTTGTCATTTGTAAATCCATTGAATTATTATTGACCTGGTCTTTGCTACTCCTCCTTGAGCGAATTCTAAGACTTTTCCACAACGTCATTAGCGCATTGTGACACGTCTGTAAGGCAGATACCTGCCTGGCTAAAGCCCTTTTGTGTATATCTAATGTGCAACAGTGAGAAATTTCTGTTCCCCGAAAACTTTGCCACAAATGCAAAAGCTGTTTTCACAAATTGGAAACAGAAAAATTGGCTAAAAGGGCAGTTTTAGGCACAAATAAGCAGAATAGGCATAAATGTATGGAATAAGCATTTATAGGCACCATAAAACTAAGAAATTAGGCTAATATTGTAGGAAACGTGTTTATAACTTAAAAGCCTACGTTTCTGAACAAACGAATAAAATAGGCAAATAGGGCAAAATCCGCCCCTTAATCAGCTTTATCATTTTCCTTCGTCTGATGAGTGATAATATGAGTGATTGTACATGTTCATAATTCAACAAACTAGAACATAGGAAAGAAAAATGGTTGAATTAATTAAATAAACCAATGCTGTTTTCCCAGTAGTTATAAGAAAATTAAAAGAAAACTGTAGGGCTAAATGGCGTTATTAATTCATTTATAATTTGTTGGAATATTTATTAAGCTTTCAACCATTGCGTATCAAATTTTTTATTACTATATTGTTGAAAAGAGGCAAAAATAACAATAGTTAAGAAATCTGTGGATAAAATTTTAGAAGGTTTCAGATGATTGGGCGATATATGTTCTAAGCAAAAGTGGTGAATTGTTTGACTAATTTAGCTGCAAAAGGATTAAAGATTTTAAATTGTGATTGGAATGAATCAAGAACAGTTTTCGTTTATCAAATGAATACATACTGAAGAGACAGTGAGACATTTGATTTATTATGTCATGGGATATCTGGAGCCCTTGTTAATTTGTATTGGCCATTCGTTTTTGAAAGGTTACGAGAGAATCAATATCCTAAATCCCTATATGTCTTGCTCAAAGACTGAAATTTAGAAACCTTTATATAAAGTATATAAGGGAACATGTTATTAAGGGTATAACGAAGGGATACCCAGAGTTCGGTCCTACGACCAACACTGTATAGAGATTGCAGTGAAAACATTATCAAATGACTTATAGAATGATACACAAATAATTAATCCAATAAATGCTGATTGTGTCCTGTTTATCATCAAAGTTGAAAATAGAAATGAACTGCGAAGTCGAGCGAAACCTATGAACAAATTAAGCAAATAATGGAAACTTTTAGCACTCAGATATTGTCTCTAAAAATGAAATTTTCTGATTTTGAAAGAAAGTCTAAATGAAACTCCTAGCATTAAATGTAAAAAATTAAACCGAGAAAGGAAATTAAACACTCAGATTTATATTTGCATTTAAAGACCCTTAGAAAGCAAACAGATTACGTAAGATCAAAATCGGAATCGATAATAGTAAAACTGGCAGGTATAATGCAGTTCAACTTTATAATTTCATTAAATTAACTACAGAGCTACTGAAAATTGTTTCTGTAACTCTATATATCTAAATTTATTTTCTGCCGCTTTAGAAGTCGTTCTATGATACTCTCCAAACTGCACATACCTGCATATAAATATTCCGTATACATATAATAAATATAAATCTCGTGGTGCGCTTGATTGTAATTTGAACCTCCGCTAAACTGCAACTGTAAAGATAACTCAGTCAACTCAACAAGAGCGTGGTGTATCATTATAACACTTTCTAGAAATATTGAGGTGTTTATTTTTCAGAGCTCGATTCTTTTCTCTTTCTTTTGCGTCCCTCTATTTATCACTTCTGGAACACTAAATATTTTGTTTGCACACTAGTTTTCCCAGATCACTTTAACAGTTTTTTTTCCACTTGATGTTATCCTCCAAATATAAATATCTTCCCAATTTACCAAGTCCTTTCTTTTATGAAGCGACTCAAATAAGTTTTCCGTGATTTTTCGGAGACGCACCAGAAGGCGAATAGGTCAATTCTGTTCTTGCTACCAAACAGGAAATCTGAAGAATGTGCTGCTATCTACAACTGTTACCAATTCCGTCCAGAAATGGGAGACAAAAGTCAGTGAGAGACATGTTTATTGCTGTGTAGTTTGAAACAGTTATTTTATGTTGTCCCCAAAGAGTTTCAAATATTGTATTATGTGAGGTTATGTAGAGTGAGTCACGCACAGAGAAGCTATGTAAGTGGAAATGACGTCACAAAAGTGTGGAATAACAAACTTATTTGTGATTGGTGTGACGCGTATATCGTAAAACGTGGACCAATCAGATATAGAAGATTTTACGTTGCCATGGAGGATATTCAATATTCCTCTAGAGGGATTGAACTATTAGCGAAATGCTAATGTGTAGAAGAAGCGGAACCGGTCATTCTTCTCCTAACAGTCGCCGAGAACGGATGTAAGGTTCTCTTCTTAAACGCCGTTGTGTGCGGAAGAGTATAAGTTTATTCTCGTAACCATCATCGAGTATAACTAGATAATCTTTACATTAAATATCATCGCTAGAAGACACACAATTTAATTATTATACACGGTAGTAAAAAAAAAACGTATAAAACTTTTGATTCTTGCACGCATCCAGATAAACGCGTCACATCAAGTGAATCTTGTGTAAGAATAGTGTTATAAATGTTGTATCATACATCTTGTTCGAACTGGTGTTAATTGAAGTAAGGAAATAAAAGTTTCTACATTATTTAATACAGAGGAAAATGATTACTCATTTTACGTAAAATTTCCTTCCGCCGTACCACCCCTGTAAAAGAAGATATCTAGCTCAACCGACTGGAGCCACGCCGAGGTAAGCTGGGACTTCAAGAATCATCAATTCCAACCCTGTTCCAAATGATCACCTCAACGAGGGACATAATTCGCCATCCTTCTATACGATTCGACATAAATCCAGTTCCAAAATGGCGCCCAACTGTATGGCTCGAATAGGCAGAAGGAGGATTACACCACAGGAGAATAAATAGTGTAATGGACAGGTAACTTCGAATCAAGAAAGAAGAAAGAAGAAAAGTGAGTACGGAAAATCTTAATAGATAATTAATAGAAAAAGTGACAAAATTATAATTTTCATTTTTTTATGTTATTAAGAAAGGGAAAAATATTACCTAAAATGGAAGGTAAAAAATTAACAGACAATAAGAATAAAAATGTTGGGGAAGGAGTGGAAAGACTAGTTAGTGATAAGAGAGCAGAAATACAAGAAGTCAGGGAAGTAGTGGAAGGAATGAGTAGTGATGATGCAGGAACAAGTAGAACAGAAATTATGCAGAGTAAAGGTAATGAAATGATAATAGACAGGTTAGAGAAAATGATGAGTAATTTTGATGCTAAAATGGATAGTTTTAGACAGGAAATAAGACAGGAAATAAAACAGAATTCAGAAAAGGCAGATCAAAATTTAAGGCAGGAAATGAGTAATTTAAATGCTAAGGTAGATCAAAATTCAGAAAAGGCAGATCAAAATTTAAGGCAGGAAATGAGTAATTTAAATGCTAAGGTAGATCAAAATTCAGAAAAGGCAGATCAAAATTTAAGGCAGGAAATGAGTAATTTAAATGCTAAGGTAGATCAAAATTCAGAAAAGGTAGATCAAAATTCAGAGAAGTTAGAAGCTAGGATAGATCAAGGTTTAGGTAACCTAAGAAATGAAATTGAGAAAGGAAGAGAAGAGTGTAGAGAAGGCATAAAATCTTTAAAACAGAAAATAGAATCTCATGATGGAGAAATGTCTAAGTTAAAAGAGATGTTTCAGGAAATGAAAATAAGTCAGGAAAATGTAGTAAAAGATATAAGAAGTGAATTGGCTAAGGAGTCAGAAATCCTTAAGCAACAACAAGTAGAATTTGTAGAAAAACAAAAAGTAGAAATAGGGGAATTAGAGAATAGAATAAGACAAGAAATAGATGTAGTCTTATTAGATAATTCACGGAAATACCGTGAGGAAAATATTGAAATACAGAATAATTTTGTAAGAGAGGTAAATAGTATCAGAAATGATGTTAAACTAATTGCTACTGAGGTGCAAACACAACAAGATGAACTAAAAGTTAAATATGATGAAGTCAGTAAGTTGAATAGTGAAATGATTACAAGAATAGATTTGGCACAGGAAAGTTTTGAGAGAGAGAAAGAAAACATTAGCAAGCTGAATCAAGTTGTGGTTGCATTACAGGCAAGCAAAATTTCTGAGAACCAGAGGGTAATAAAATCTAAGAATATTACATGTATTGACTCACCTGGTAATTCAGGTAATATTGTACAAAACTTAGAGAATTATTTGGAGAGTGACGATACAGAATCTTTGTCACCTGATTGTGAAGTAAATGGTAATGGACAAATACAAAACATGCACACACATACACAGTTACACAGTCAAGGTAACACAAATTGTACAAATTATTTGTTGCATGACATAAGTCCACCTACTTTCGAACAAGAATCGGGAGACAATCCCAAAATATTTCTAAAGGAATTAGAAGAATATTTTAAAATTAAAAAGATTCCAAATGAATTTAGGATGATGATTGTTAAAAGGTGTTTGAAGAAAAATGCTTTAGAATGGCTGAGGTTAACACTAGCATCACATGAAACGTATAGTATGTTTAGGAATGTGTTTATAAATAGGTTCTGGGGTCCAGAAAGACAGAGAAGAATTAAAGTCGAACTGGCCACTGGTAAATTCGAGTTCAAGAAGGGTGTGTCCATGACAGAATATTTCCTAAAACTTGCTAACAAAAGTAAACTTGTGAATCCAGATATGTCAGAAACCGAGATCGTGAATATGCTAATACGACATTATCCACCGCACATTAGAAACCACCTAATTGTGGCTAAGCCCGTCGACTTTACTGATATGATTGAGTTATTATCAGAATTTGAGGCTCATAACCTTAATTCTGATTCTACTCATAGTCAAGTTGATCCTGACAAGACTCATATAGAACAAAAGCAAGTAAATAGACAGGAAGTAAGACCAACATTCAGGGAAAATCACAGCCATACTAACCAAAACCAAAATAGTTTTAACCGAAATTGGGGCGGGGCACGTTCAAGAGACAACTATGAACGAAGAGAGTACAACCCCAGAAAGACATATGAATCGGTAGTGCCAGGTATAGGAAGGAGAATACCAAATACTCCTAGGAGGAATTATAATAATGACCAACCTGTAGGAAATGTGAGGAGTAATCAGGTGAATCAACTGAGGTTTTACAGGGGAAATAACTTAAGAACGGGTTATCAAAGTAGAGGAAGAGGAACTAGCATCGAAGACTCTTCATTAAGAGATTTTGGGGGTCCTAGGTTTGAAAGGGCAGACAATAACCTAGAAAGGACACGGACTTAGGGAATAGAAGGAGAAATAAATAACGGTAGTACCAACCCAACTGCTAGTGTAACTACCGACCGCACTAATGCGGAAAACTGAGTACCAAATCATTTTGTGCCTTGGAAAGTGGTTCGGTAGAAATGACACAGGGCAAAATCAAAATTCAAAATTTACCAGAAGATAAGCTCACTCTCTCCAGAAGTAAAGATCGGGAATTAGTAAATCCACCTCAGATTAACCTTCGTATAGGCGATAGCGAATATAAAGTATTGATAGACACAGGAGCTAGTTCATCAGTAATAAGTGAGAACTTATTCAAGGAATTACTATCCAAGTTTAGGATTGAATATTTAAACGTGTCTAATGTATACTGTAGCACAGCTATTGGGAAAAAGAAAGATAAAGTTAAATATCAAGCGTTAATTCCTGCGCGAATAGATGATTTGAATTTCAATTTTATCGTATTGGTAATACCAAACTTAGCTCGTGATATTATTGGCAATGATGTATTGTATGGTTGGCAAAGTGTGATAGATTTCGAAAAACATGAAATGAAGGTCAAAGGAGATAATGAAGTAATCAAAATAAATTTGTTAGAAGAAATTATATTAAAAGAAGATGAGAAGGATAGTATAAATAATGATAGGTTTTTTGTAGAAAATATAATATTATACGAAGAAGATATAATAAATAATGAAGAAGATGATAGTGGTAAAGAAAATTTACTTTTAAATAATAAAGAAAATGAGACGTTTGACCTTGGAGATCATTGTTGCCAAATAAACACATTAAATACCGACACCGAGCGAAAACAAGAAGAGGAAGAAATGATATTCCAAAGAACTTTGAAAGAAAAGTTAGGGAAAACATACAATTTAAATCACGCGCAAAGAGAACAATTGAGGTTATGTATACTAAAGAACAGGAACGTTTTTAGTACGAAACCTGGATTGTGTAATAAGTACATACATACATTTAAGGTGAACGACATTGCTCCTTATACTCATAAAAGTAGACCTGTGCCTATCACTATTAGACAACAAGCATCTGAAGTAATAAACGATATGCTAGAAAATGGAAATAAAATTTTAAAAGATTGGATACCAAAGTATGGGCCAATAAAGGCAATATTATCAGACAACGCAACGGTTCACCGGAGTAAATTGTTTACTTCAGAGATGAAGAACAATAATATTAAGATGTATTACTCTTCAGCATATTTTCCCCAAGGAAATCCTTGCGAGAGAGTGATGCGTGATTTAGGCTTGTATTTCAGAATTCTGTGTCATTCTAACCACCGAGGCTGGTACAAATACTGCCATATTATTGAGAAAATCATTAACAATACCCCAAACTCTACTACCAAATTTTCACCAATCGAATTAATGACTGGACTACAACCTGAACCTCTAGTAATAAAAGCACCAACAACCTTAAAAGTAGATGAAATGGAATTGAATGAAGAAGAAAAGTGTGCTGAAGCATTTCGAAGAATAAAAGAAAAAGCAGAGAAAAGATTATCAAAGATACAAAGAAAAGGAGCGAAATGGAATCCTGAAATAAATGATAAAGTTCTCGTAAAGACATTTAATATCTCCAGTTCTAAAATCAAATCCTATTGGAGAATGAATTTGTTATATAAAGGTCCATATAAAATAGTAAGAAAATTTGGGGATCATACGTACGAATTAAGAGACGATGATAATAAAATGATAGGAAAATATCACAAAACACTTTTAAAACCATTCAAAAGCCTTGACACTCACAAGAATAAATGATTTAAAAAAAAAAATAATAATAATATGTTTATGAATTACTGAAAAACGTTTTGTTTATTATTATTGTGTTCGAATAATTTCTGATTTTATATTGTTATTTTAAATTGTATTAATTGTTCATTGTTGTAATAATGTTTAATTATTGGGGCATTCTTCAGAATATATGGAACAATATTATTGGGAGATTTAAGTTAATTTTCCATATATTCTGAAGAGGGGCATCTGAAACAGTTATTTTATGTTGTCCCCAAAGAGTTTCAAATATTGTATTATGTGAGGTTATGTAGAGTGAGTCACGCACAGAGAAGCTATGTAAGTGGAAATGACGTCACAAAAGTGTGGAATAACAAACTTATTTGTGATTGGTGTGACGCGTATATCGTAAAACGTGGACCAATCAGATATAGAAGATTTTACGTTGCCATGGAGGATATTCAATATTCCTCTAGAGGGATTGAACTATTAGCGAAATGCTAATGTGTAGAAGAAGCGGAACCGGTCATTCTTCTCCTAACAGTCGCCGAGAACGGATGTAAGGTTCTCTTCTTAAACGCCGTTGTGTGCGGAAGAGTATAAGTTTATTCTCGTAACCATCATCGAGTATAACTAGATAATCTTTACATTAAATATCATCGCTAGAAGACACACAATTTAATTATTATACACGGTAGTAAAAAAAAACGTATAAAACTTTTGATTCTTGCACGCATCCAGATAAACGCGTCACATCAAGTGAATCTTGTGTAAGAATAGTGTTATAAATGTTGTATCATACATCTTGTTCGAACTGGTGTTAATTGAAGTAAGGAAATAAAAGTTTCTACATTATTTAATACAGAGGAAAATGATTACTCATTTTACGTAAAATTTCCTTCCGCCGTACCACCCCTGTAAAAGAAGATATCTAGCTCAACCGACTGGAGCCACGCCGAGGTAAGCTGGGACTTCAAGAATCATCAATTCCAACCCTGTTCCAAATGATCACCTCAACGAGGGACATAATTCGCCATCCTTCTATACGATTCGACATAAATCCAGTTCCAAGTTCCTTGTGTAAATGTGTGCTACTTAAACACTTATTGGTATTTGTTTTTGTTTTTGAAACATTATGAATGCTATATAAAAGGTAGGAATGGTTTTAGTTATTCAATAAAATTGTGTTTAATTTGTTGTTTAATGAGTTAAAATTATCTGAGGTTATGTCGGAATCCACGTTTTATCGTGCTGCACAGCTGCAAAGCTGTACCAATAATGTCAAAATAAAATCCTGCACTTTAGGAGAATATGATCACAATTTCTCAGATGAAAAGGGTCAATATTTTCGAAGTCCACATAATATAACTTCTGTTTCTCTTCATTGATATAATTAATGTGGAAATACAAGGAAAAAACATCTCAGTGGACAGAAAATGATATACAGAATGCAATTAATGCATTTCTTGAAGATAGATGCCACGCTACAGAATTATTTTGAGATCCACGTTCCCGGTTTCAACAGCAGTTGCAAAGCGGCAGTGATACTTCAGCAGAAGCATTGCATTTTAAAGAAACATTTAATAAAGATCTTGCCCAAGAATACGTTTCAAGAGCCCTGAAAATGTCTCCCTGTGGATCTCCATTGGATACAGACCATGTTAGGAGATTTTGACAGTTCAGTGAGTTAAAACGCATCTTCACGAATGCAAGAAAATGGTGAGTAAAGATTTCTTAAAAGTACAGCAAGCGGAACGCAAATACTTCATCGAGGAAAGTAGAGAAGTCCTACAATGAGCTGTTCTTTAGTAAACAAACCTATCTTGTCTAATGGATGTATAAAGCAGATGAATGTGGTTATCATCTAAACGATAAGCCTACCAAGAAAATATTTACTGCAGGAAAAATTAGGGCGGCTTATGCACGGACTTTTGTGGTACGAGGAGAGTTTGTTTTACTATTAACTTACCAAAGGAAACTTGCTCCAGGAAACTTCATCCTTCATTTGATCATCTACAAATTATAAATATTATTTACATGAATTTGGTGGTCACCGCTCAAATGGGTCGCTGGTCAAAACGTCAATTTCGGGAGGATTAATGACATGGAGTCCTGAAATGGACGAAATCTCAATGCTCATAATATCCCTTCCAGATTTTAGATGGTCATTCATCACGTAAAAGTTTACCAGCTCTCCAGTTCCATAAAGTAAGCAGTGTAAGTGTAGCAGGTATAGCTGGCCATAGGTACAGCTCGTCGCATAAAGCCGCTGTATGGGTCATTCTCTAAACCATTCAAAGTTTACTACGACAATGAATAAGAATTTAGCAAGCAACACAAAAGGAGAGATGCTCTTACTTCTGGGAGCATTTTCAAGGCACCTTTGATGTAGGCAGCCACATTGCTGACAGTCGCAATGCTGAAAGCAGATTTCATTTAACAGGTGTAACAATACAATGAGTGAACATGCATTTTTGCGTGTATGTAAAGCAAATGGAGTTTATCTGAAAGACTTGTCTGCCATGAGATCCTTTCTAATTTCTGAACCAATTTCTCTGAGCTTTCTACTCGTACATAAAGAATAAGACTCAACAGTTAAAACCGAATAGTAACGATTAACAACCTAGCTTTATTTCACGTATTATGGGGCCAATTTCAAGCGATGGCTTAACAAGTGGCAGATTAATTGATGGAAATATATAATTTCTGCACACTAGCCGTATATAGGCTAAGATTTTAGATAGATAGAGTCAACATGAAAAATTCAATGCCATGGCCGGGATTTGAACCACGGATCTCCTGGTTTCCGTCCAGTCTCTCTTACCCATTGAGCTCCCATGGTCAACGTCCCTTCATTAAATAAATAATTTATGTGAAAAAATTATTTATTTTCATCAATTAACCTAAATATTAAGAGTTAAATGATGAAGACTGGGACTCAAGTAATTAAAACAGTGTCATCTAATTATCGGAATGCCCGACCAGCTAGCAGCCGGGTAGGCGACAGGAGGCATTTAGGCCACGCCTACCCATTTATCTTGTAACTCTAACGAGGGGGTGGTTGGAAAAACATCACTAGCCATCTCTTTCCCTCTCCCTGACGTCTGGAACAGTCGGGACGATTCACTGAACCGCGAGACTTCCAGAACCGGCGATCCTCCCTATATAAGGCCTGCAGTCAGACGAGTCAGTTCAGTTCTTGGCGAGCAGCCGGAGGAGCGCCGTGCTAGTGAACGGACTCGAAGACTGTGTACGTGCATCGGAGGAGTTGTACGTATTTGCGAGTGCAGAGTGGATCTGTGACAGACGAACTGGTGAATTTTAATTGTGTGCGCTACGTAATTCAATGTAATTAGCAAGTGTTCCAACTGTAATTCGGTGGAAATAAAGAACAGTTTTGAGTTTGTGCAATTGGACTTTTAATTTCACGAACCCACAAAGTCACAATAGTTAGTCGCCACAAACGGTGTATTAGTGGTTTACCGGTTTATGTCAGTTGGAGAATTTAATGTCAGAACGGCACGTTGGCCATGGGAGCTCAATGGGTAAGAGCGACTGGACGGAAACCAGGAGATCCGTAGTTCAAATCCCAGCCATGGCATTGAATTTTTCATATTGACTCTATCTATCTAAAGTGGCAGGTTACTAAATTTCGAAATAACTTCAGAAACTCTGCTCAACTCCATATTTTGTTCAA